>MEJB01000754.1:123495-137234 GCA_001752375.1 Rhazya stricta
GGAGTGTCGTGGATGGTGGTGTGTGTATATAGCGTCTCGTGTATAGCGTGGGCGTATGTGTGTTTAACGCGTGTGCAGTGTACCGTGTGCCGTGTACTGCAGATGGGGTGGGCGGTGTCGTCGTGTTGGGAGTTGCGTATCGTGTAAGGGGTTGTGTGTGTGTGTTTATGTATATGCGTGGAGGTATGTGTAGGTGTGTATAAGAGAATGTGTCGTGTAAATATTTTGTTAACTGTTCTCATTCTTCACATCTTTTATAGTTTACTTTTATTCTTGTATGTGTGCGGTATGGTATGTGTGGGGTAGGTGCGTGGGTATGTGTGAGGGGTTGTGTGTTGTATGTGTGGGTGGGTCGTGTACGTATGCATGATGTTTGTGGTGTTTACAAGCAAGCGTTGTTGTGTTCATTCGTAAAAGTTTCTCTCATCCTGCAAATCTTTATATTTTATTTTTAAGTAACATTGGGGGTGTGTACGTGTGTAGTGCGCGTAGTGATGTTCGTGGGTGTGCCCGCGTAGTGTGTGTGATCAGTTTATAAATTTTTTGTCATCCTTCAAATCTTTGTATCTTGTTTTTTAAATTTCTTCGTGTCTTGTGGGTGCTGGGTGTTGAGTATGTTTGCCGTGCGCATGCTCATGTCGTGTTGTATGTGTGTTTTTCATCGTAAATTCTTCCGTGCTGCGAAATCTTTCGTATTTTTGTTTCTAAGCAAGCCGTGAACATGTTGTGTTGTAAGGGCAGTTCGTGTGGTGTTGTACGTGTGGTGTTGGTGTACGTGGCGTGGCCGAGCACGTCATGTGTTATCATTCGTAGATCTTTGCATCCTTCAAATCTTTATACACGTTTGTTCATTCGTAAAATCCTTTACAACCTTTCCAATCTGTTGTATTTGTCTTTTTTAAATTCTTGTCGTGTATAGGTGTCGGTATGTTTGTGTCGTGTACGTGTTTTACGTGTACGTGCGTTGGATGTGGCGTGTGTGTATGGGAGTTCACCCCGTCGTGTGTGCGCACGTGTTTTATGTCGTATGTATGTTTATGTATGTGCCGTACGGTATGTGTGTAGGTGTGTATACGAGCACGTGTGTCTGATCATTAGGTATTAAAATCTTTTCATCTTCAAATTTTTATATTTTATTTAATTTTGTGGTGTGGGTGTGTATGGGGGTGTGTGTGTATGTGGGTGCGTGTGTGTGTTACGTGCGGACAGTGTGTGTATTCATTGCCGTAAATCTCTTTATTTGCAAATCTTTATATTAGTTTTTAAGAGGTAAAACATGTGGCCGTGTGTGTGTGCTAGGGGTGTGTGTGTGGGGAGTCGTGTTGGTGTGCGCGTAGGGTGTGTGCTGGCTCGTTCGTAAAGTTTTTCATTCTTCAATCTTTTATTGGCTATTCAATTCTTCGTGTCTGTGGTGTTGCGTTTTGCGTGATTTTTGACGTGGTATTGTTCGTATATCGTGTGTTAGTGCGTGTGGTGTTTTTCAATCGTAAAATCACTTCATATAGAAAATTTTTGGTAGTTTTCTTTTCTAAAAGCAGCAGCGTGAACTTCGCCTTGTGTAGGGGTTTGTTTGGTCGTTTGTACGTTAGTGTGGTGTTACGTCGGGTGTTGCGCGCACGTATGTGTGATCATTCCGTTAGAATTTTTCATCCTTAAATCTTTATACACGTTTGTATCATTGCGTAAAATCCTTCACACCGTCACTCTTTGTTTTATTTATTTTTAATTCTGTGTGTGATTGGTGTGATATGTTTGTGTGTGTACGTGTTTACGCGTGCGTGTGTGGGTGTGGGTGTGTGTATGGGGGTTCACGTGTGTGTGGGCACGTTTGTGTGTGTATGTGTGTTTATGTATGTGCGTAGGTATGTGTAGGTATGTATACAAGCACGTGTGTGTGATTATTTGTAAAATCTTTTGAGCTTTCAAATCTTTATATTTATTTTTAAATTCTTGTGGGTGTGGGTGTGTGTGTACGTGCGGACAAGTGTGTTTATTCATTCGTAAAATCTCTTCATTCTGCAAATCTTTATATTTATTTTTAAAAGTAAACATGTGGGCATGTGTGTGTGTGTAGGGGTTGTGTGTGTGGGGGGTGTGTACGTGTGTGTGTGCGCGTAGGCTATGTGTGTGATCATTCGTAAATTTTTTTCATTCTTCAAATCTTTGTATTTGGTTTTAAATTCTTGTGTCTGTGGGTGTGTGTGTAGGAGCGTGTTTGAGCGTGGGTATGTTCGTATATGTGTGTTTGTGCGTGTGTGTGTTTTCAATCGTAAAATCACTTCATATTGAAAATCTTTATATTTTTTTCTAAAAGCAAGCGTGAACATGTGTGTATAGGGGGTTATTGGTGTGTACGTGTGTGTGGGTGTACGTGGGTGTACGAGTACGTATGTGATCATTCGTAGAATTTTCTTATCCTTCAAATATTTGTACACGTGTGTTCATTCGTGAAATCCTTTCAACCTTCAAATCTTTGTATCTGTTTTTAAATTCTTGTGTGTGTAGGTGTGGGTGTGTTTGTGTACGCGTGCGTGTGTTTGTGTGTGTGGGCGCACGCGTGTGTGGGTACGTGTGTGTGTGGGTGAGTGTAGGTGTTTTTGTGTGTGGGATTGAGTGTGTAGGTGTGTGTACGAGCACGTGTATGATCATTCATAAAATCTTTTCATTCTTCAAATCTCTGTACACGTGTGTTCATTCGTAAAATCCTTTCATCCTTCAAACCTTTGTATTTATTTTTAAATTCTTGTGTGTGCGTGTATGTGTGACCGCACCCTGTCACAGCGCACAAAACGGGTCAAAGGCACCCGTCGACTCTCGCTCGTAGTGGAAACACCCCACCGCGACACCGCCCACCCAGACAGACGCGCCCGGCAAAAAGCGTCGACCATACACAGACCACGCACACAAACGAAGTTTAAAATAAATTACAACAGGTTTTTGAAGTGATAAGGGCGGTTGGATATTAGTTTTTTCAGTGCGAATGTACACACACGTGGGTGGGTACAGAGATGGGTGTGTGGGGGGGTGTGTAGGTGGCTATGTGGGTGTGTGTGGGGGTGTGTATGGGGGTGTAGGTGTGCATACACATGCTTGTGCACACACACTAGTAAGAATTTTAGAAAAGTAGGAAGTTTAGAAACGTAAACAAAAATTTAAGAACACACACCCACACACACCCACACACACCCATCCACACAACCCGCCCCACACACACACATACACAAACACGCACAAACATGCACACACACACACACTCACACATAAACATGCACATAAACATATACATGCACACACACGCACACGTGTACACACACAAGTAAGTATTTTAGAGAAGTAGGATGTTTAGAAATATAAGCAAAAATTTTCGTTTGTACACATGCACACACACACCCGTACACACCCACACATACCCACACACACCCACGCACCTACAGACACACACCCACATCCCTAACACACACACCCCATCCAACACACACACATCCTCCAACACACATACCTACACACACACATCCCCCATCACACACACATACACAAATATACACACGCACCCACACACATCACACACACGCTCGTGCACACACACTAGTAAATATTTTTGAAAAGTAGAAAGTTTATAAACATAAACAAAAAATTTAGGAACACACACACCTACACCCACACACCCCTCACACACACCACACACACATACCACACACACACATATACCACACACCCAYACAAACACGCTCACATGCACATGCAAACGCACACAAATACACAAACGCGTACACACACAGCCGTGCACACACGCAAGTAAGCATTTTAGACAAGTAGAACGTTTAGAAACATAAAAAAATTTTCATTTGTACACATGCACATACACCCGCACAAACCCACACACAAACATCCCCCAACACACACACCCATGCTTGTGCACACACACGCTTGTGCACACACTAATAAGCATTTAGAAAAGTAGGAAGTTTAAAAACATGTACACATAAGTTTAGAAACAAAAAAAAAAAAAAAATTTAAGACCGCACACACCCATACCCACAACCCCGTAAGCATTTTAGAGAAGTAAGATGTTTAGAAACATTAAAAAAAAAATTTCGTTTATACACATGCACACACCCGCACGTACACACATCCACACACGCACACGCAAATAAACACACGCGCACACACCCATTTTAGAGAAGTAAGATGTTTAGAAACATTAAAAAAAAAAATTTCTGTTTATACACATGCCACCCAGCCCACACATCCACCACACATCCACACATGCTCGTGCACACACAGTAGTAAGCATTTTAGAAAGTACGAAGTTTAAAAACATAAACAAAATTTAAGAAAACACACACCCACACACCCTTTACACACACATACCCCTTGCAGCATATTTGGCGTGTGTTTGCAGTGTGTGTGGATGTAGGTTGTATGTGTTGCTTAATTTTTGTTGATTGTTTTCTAACTTCATTCAAGTACTTTTCTAAAGTGATTACTTGTGTGCACATGTTTTTGTTTTAAAACTTTCCTACTTTTCTAAATGCTTACTAGTATGTGTGCATGAGTGTGTGTGTGTTTGAATGTGTGTCCGTGGTATGTATGCGTGTGTGTGTGTGCGTAGGTGGGTGGTGCGTGTTTGTATGGGGGTGTGTGTGTGTGTGTGTCTGTGTAGTGGTGTGTGTTGCATGTGTGTGGGGTTGTGCGTGTTTGTCTGGGTGTGTGCATGTGCGTGTTTGTGTGGGGGTATGTAGATGTTCAGATGTGTGTGTCCCTAAATTTTTGGTTTATATATATCTAAAACTTCCTACTCTTTTCTTAAAATTGCTTACTAGTTGTGTGTACACGAGCATGTGTGTGGATGTATATGCGTGCGGGTGTGCGTGTGCGTCGGTACAAACGAAAATTTTTATTTATTTCAAATGTTCTTACTTTTTCTAAAACGCTTACTTGGTTGTATGCATGTCTATGTGCATGTGTGTTTGTGTGTGGTGTGTGTGCACGCATTTGTGCATGTTTATGTATGTGTGGGGGGGGGTGTGAGTGGGTGTGTGTTTTAAATTTTTATTTATATTTCTAAATCTCATACTTTTCTAAGATGCTTACTAGTGTGTGTTGATGTGCATGGGTGCGTGTGTGTGTGTTGGGGGATGTGTGTTTGTGTTGGGGGTGTGTGTGTCTGTGGGTGCGTGTGTGGGTATAGATGTGTGTATGTGTGTGGGTGTGTGTATGTGGGCGGGTTTGTGTGCGCGTGCTTATGTGGGGTGGGTGTGTGTGGGGCATGGGTATGTGTGCGGGAGTTTGTGCGTGTTTGTATATGTGTGTGTTCTCAAATTTTTATTTATATTTCTAAACTTCCTATTTTCCTAAAATGCTTACTTGTGTGCACATGTTTCTAAACTTTCTGCTTTTTTAAAATGCTTACTAGTGTGTGCATGAGCATGTGTGGATGTGGGTGTGTGTGCGTGTGTGTGGGTGGGTGGGTGTGTGTGTGTGCATGTGTGGATGAGTGTGTGCATGTGTGCATGTGCGCGCGTGTGCGTGTGTGTGGGTGTGTGTGCACGCGTTTGTGCGTGTTTGTGTATATGTGTGTGGGGGGTGTGGGTGGGTGTGTGTTTTTAAATTTTTATTTATATTTCTAAATCTTATACTTTCCTAAAATGCTTAGTAGTGTGTGTGGATGTGCATTGGTGCATGTGTATTTGTGTGTGTGTGTTGGGGGATGTTGGGGTGCGTGTGTCTGTGAGTGCGTGTGTGGGTGTGTGTTCGGCGATGTGTGTGCGGGTTGTGCGAGGGGTGGAGGYGGAGGTGTGTGCGTGTGCCTGTGAATGTGCGCATTTGTGTGTATGTGGATGGGTTTGTGTGTGCTGTTTGTGTGGGGTATGTGTGTGTGTGGGTGTGTGGTTGGGCGTGGGTATGTGTGCGGGCATTTGTGCGTGTTTCTGTATGTGTGTGTRTTCTTAAATTTTTATTTATGTTTCTAAACTTTCTACTTTCCTAAAATGCTTACTTRTGTGCAAATGTTTCTAAACTTCCTACTTTTCTAAAGTGCTTTCTAGTGTGTGCACGAGCATGTGTGTGGATGTGTTTGTGTGTGGGTGTGTGTGCGTGTGTGTGAGTAGGTATGTGTGTGCGTGTGTGTGGGTGGGTATGTGTGTGCATGTTTGTAAGGGATATGGGTATATGCATGTTTGTGTGGGTGTGGGCGTGTGTGTGCATGTTTGTATAGGGTTGTGTGTGCGCGCGTTTGTGGGAGGAGATATGTGTGTGTGCGTGTTTGTGTGGGTGGGGTGTGTACATGTACATGTGCGTGTGCATTTACGTGTGCGCGTGTTTGTGTGGGGGTGTGTGGGAGTGGGTGTTCTTAAATTTTTGTTTGTCTATCTAAACTTTTTACTTTTCTAAAATTGCTTTTTAGTGTGTGTGCACGAGCGTGTGTGTGGATGTGTATGCGTGTGGGTGTGCGTGTGCTTAAGTACAAACAAAAATTTTTGTTTGTTTCCAAATGTCCTACTTCTCTAAAATGCTTACTTGTGTGTGCACGTGTGTGTATGCGCGTGTGTGTTTGTGTGCATGTGCGTGTGTGTGTGCATGCGTTTGTGTGTGGGGAGGATGTGGGCGAGTGTGTGTGTTTTTAAATTTTTATTTATATTTCTAAATTTCATGTTTTCCTAAAATGCTTACTAGTGTGTGTGGATGTGTATGGGTGCGTGTGTGTATTTATGTGTGTGTGTCTGTGTTGGGGGGTATGTGTGTTGGGGGATGTGGGGGTGTGTGTGTGTGGGTGTGGGTGTGTGTGTGTTCGGGGATATGTGTGTGAGGTGTGCATGGGGTGGGGGTGGGGGTGGAGGTGTGTGCGTGTGCTTGTGAGTGTGCGCATTTGTGTATATGTAGGTGGGTGTGTGTGCGCGTGTTTGTGTGGGTTATGTGTGTGTGGGGGTATATAGGTGTGTGTAAGGTGTGGATATGTGTGCGGGCGTTTGTGCGTATTTGTGTATGTGTGTGTATGTTCTTAAATTTTTATTTATATTTCTAAACTTCCTACTTTTCTAAAATACTTACTTTTGTGCACATATTTCTAAACTTCTCACTTTTCTAAAATGCTTACTAGTGTGTACACGAGCGTGTGTGTGGATGTGGGTGGATGTGTGTGTGCACGCGGGTGTGTGTGTTTGTGTGCATGCGCATGTGTGTGTGAGTGCGTGTTTGTGTAGGTGTGGATGCGTGTGTTCTTAAATTTTTRTTTATGTTTCTAAATTTCCAACTTTCCTAAAATGTAAACAAAAAYTTAAGAACACACACCCACACACACCAACCCACACAACCCTTCCCACACACACATATACACAAACACGCACAAAYGTGCACACACACACCCACACATACACGTGCACATAAACATACACATGCACACACATGCATACACACGCACATGTGCACACACACAAGTAAGCATTTTAGAGAAGTAAGATGTTTTGAAACATAAACAAATATTGCTGTTTGTACACCTGCACCCACACACCCGTACACACCCACACACCTACAGACACACACCCATATCCCTAACACACACACCCCCACCCAACACATACACATCTCCCAACACACACACACCTACACACACACATCCCCCATTACACACACATACACAAATATACACACTCACCCACACACACCACACACACGCTCGTGTACACACACTAGTAAATATTTTTGAAAAGTAGTAAGTTTATAAACATAAACAAAAAATTTAGGAACACACACACATACCCATACACCCCCCCCCACACACCACACACACACATACCACACACCTATACAAACACAAGCACATGCACATGCAAACGCACACAAACACACAAACGTGTATACACACACCCGTGCACACACGCAAGTAAGCATTTATAGAGAAAGTAACGTTCTTAGACAAAACATAAAAAAAATTTCGTTCTTGTACAACACCGCGCACCACACGCGCCACAAAACCCACAACCACATCATTTCCCAACCACACACCACCCATGCTTGTAACACACACTAATAGCAATTTAGAAATAGTTAGGAAGTTAAATTTCTCTAAATAAATACGTACACACACAAGGTATTTAAAAACAAAAACAAAAAATTTTCGTTTGTACTATACACATCCACACATGCACACACACATTAAACACACACTTCAACACCCATAAAAACACGCATATATACGCACCCACACATCCACACACATCCATGGCAGCACACGTCATCACCACACCTACTAAGTAATGCATTTTTAGAAAAGTAGGACAGAGTTGAAAAATATAAAATAAAAATTTAAGAACCACAACACCCCAAATCCACACAACCCACACCCCCCCACACAGTACACATGCCATTTAGGAAGTAGGACCATTGTACCACACACTCCACCCCTAAGCATTTAAGAGAAGTGGACAGTTTAGAACATAATAAAAAAATTTTCGTTTGTACACACACACATACACCCAAACACACACACATCAACGCACACCCAATGCTTAGAGAAGTAGGACATTTAGAAACATAAATAAAATTTTCGTTTGTACACATGCAGACACATACCCACACACACATACATCCAAACGCGCACAAACATGCTCGTACACATGCACTAGCAAGCATTTTAGAAAAGTAGGAAGTGTAGAAACATGTGCACACAAGTTTGAAAACATAAACAAAAATTTAAGAACACACACACTCACACCCCCATACATGAACACACATAACATACACCCCCTCCACACATACACACAGCCACACATGCACATGCACAAGCACACACTAGTGCACACCCATAAGTAAGCATTTTAGAGAAGTAGGACGTTTAAAAATATAAATAAAAATTTCCATTTGCACACACCTGCACACACCGACACAYTCACAGACACACACACGCACATCTCCCAACACACACACACCCACACGTGCACACACACAAACACACACAAGCACACCCAGACACATCCAAACACACATTCATGTGTACAAATTAGCAAGCATTTTAGAAAAGTAGGAAGTTTAGAAATAATAAACAAAAATTTAAGAACACCCATACCCACACACAAAAGCACACACCCACACCCCACTCTCACACCCACCCACACATACCTACACAAACACAGATGCTTGTGCACACACAAGTAAGCATTTTAGAAAAGTAGGAAGTTTAGAAACATAAACAAAAATTAAGAAATAACAAGTTTGGAAAAATAAAGAACACCCACCACACACGCCCACACACCCATACATAAACACGTACGCACAYACAAAAGTAAGCATTTAAGAGGAAGTTTAGAAAACAAAAAGAAGTTAGAAAATAGGAAACATAAACAAAAATTTAAGAAATAACAAGTTTGGAAAAATAAAGAAAGTATTTTTGTAAAATAAGATCCCCAGAAAACTAAAAAAAAATTTTAAGAAGACACACGCACACACCCACACAATGCCCAGACCCGACACAGAAATAAAGACAAACTAAATAAAAATTTTGAAAAATAGGTAGTGTGAAAAAAAAAAGTAAATATTTTAGAAAAATAAGATGTTGGAAAATAAGTAAAAATAAATAAAAATTTTAAAAAATAGGGAGTTTCTAAAAATGAGTAAGAAAATTTATAAAAAATAGGAAKTTTAGAAAAATAAATAAAGATCTCAGCAAAATAGGAAATTCATAAAAATAGATAATATTTTAAAAAATATGAAGTTAAAAATTTCAGAAAATAGGTAGTTTTGAAAAATAGATAAAGTTTTCAGAAATGAGGTAGTTTGGAAAACTAAATAAATCCGAAAAATAGGATTTTTAGAAAACTACATAACAGTTTTAGAAAAATAGATAAAAATTTGGAAAAAAGTATTTGAAGTTTAAAAAAATAATGACTCTAAAAAAAGGTTATTTATAAAACTTGAGAAACTAACAAAAAGATTCTAAAAAAGTTATATAAGTTGGTTGTTAAGTAACAAAAAGTTCAGGAAAATATTGTAACTAAACAAGTTATATCCAAAGGTTGATGGGATAAAAAAATAGAAAATAAAAATACGCAAAAAATAAGATACAACCAATGAAATACTAATAAAAAGTTTACGAAAATAAAGAAATTGAAGAGAAAACAATAAATGAATCAGAAAATAAGGATCCTGAGAAATAAATAAAACTGTCAAAAAATTGGAAGTTTAAAAAAAATTCAGAAAATAAGAAGTTTAGAGAACTAAATAGGAAGTTTAGAAAATGAATAAAAATTTTAGAACATAGTCTGGAAAATAAATTAAAAATTTAATGAATAAGAAGTTTGGTAATACAAGTAAAAACTTTGAAAAATAATGAGTTCAGAAAATAAAACAAAATTATAAAGAAAATATGTATTTTGGAAAAATAAGTAAAATTTCAGAAAAATTGGAAGTTTAAAATATTTAAAATATAGAAAATTAAATAAAAATTTCAAAGAAAATAAATTGAAAAAATAAGTAAAAATTTCAAAAAAATAGGAGGTTTGAAAAGTAAGTAAAAATTTCAGAAAATTTGGAGGTTAGGAAAATAAAATTTTTAGTAAATAAATAAGAATTTTAGAAAATAAGAAGTCTAGAACTATATAAATAATTCAGAAAATTGAAAAACTAAATACAAATTTTGAAAAATAGGTAGTTCGGGAAAATGAGTAATAATATTAGAAAAAATAGGAATTTTGGAAAAATAACTAAAAGTTTGAAAAGATAAGTAGTTTGGAAAATAAATAAAAATTTCAGAAAAATAGGTAATTTCAGAAAACTAAGAAAATTCAGAAAATAAGAAGTTTAAGAAATTAAAAAAATCAGAATAGAAGTCTAAAAAATAAGTAAAATTTCAAGAAAAGTAGCAGTTACGAAAACAAGATGAAAAATTCAAAAAATAGGAAGTGTATAAAATAAATAAAAATAAGTAAAAATTTTATAAATATAGGAAGTTTGAAAAAATAAGTTAAAATTTAAGATAAATACAAAGTTTTGAAAATAAATAAAATTTTAGAGAATAGGAAGTTTTAAAATAGAATAAAAGTTTTAGAAAAAGACTAAAAATTCTAAAAAATACTAGGTTTGGGCAATAAATAATTTTTTCAGGAAGTATGATTTCCTCAAAAAATAACTAAAATTTCAGAAAAATATAACGTTTAGAAAAAAAATTGAATCAGTAAATAAGATTTTTGAGAAATAAATAAAGGTTTCAGAAAATAAGAAGTTTGAAAAACTAAATAGGAAGTTTTATAATAAATAAAAGTTTAAGAAAAATAGAAAGTTTAGAAAATAAATAGAAGTTTCAGAAAATAGTGAACATAAAAAAAAAATTGTTTTAGCAGTCAGAATATTTTTTCTCTTATGTCTTAGTCTTGGAAAACTGGAACTATTGTCACAATAAAAGTCCAGACATCCCAAAAGAATACAACATAATTTCTAACTGTTTTGAAATGTAATGACAACCAAAACTTTTTCCGCAAAAAAATAAATATATAACTAAAATGAATTTGAAACAATCTACAAAGAGAAAATTTTACTTGCAATTTCAACCATTCACAAAGAAAGAGCCATCATCAAGCACCAAACAGATAGCCACACTCATTAGAAACATCAATCACGAAGATAAAGAAAATGCAAAATATACGTTGATGGTTTGTTGCAAGTTGCTATTCAATCCCATCTTAAGAAAGGGTAAATGGAGGTGACATAACCCCTGCGTTAGTACTTCAAAAAATAAAAAAACAGAGATCTTGTATTAAGCGAATGGAAGAAAACAAAAAATTCATGAACTCCAAATTAATCATCAACTTATAAGAATCATCTTATATCAGCATTGTATTATGATGCAAAATTYTGAACCGATGCCTTAGAATTAAAGATCCAACTCCATAACATCAACCTTAGAAAAATTTCAGAAAAATTGGAAGTTTATAAAGTATATAAAAATTTATGCAATCCAGAGTTAACAAAGGTAAAAGGCCAAGACTAAAGTAATTAATAAATTATTTTGTAGGAGAGCRGTTGCCATCATCTTTGTATTAGTTACTACTATATTCGACAAAATTWTAACSGCTCACTACTTCTCTTCTGTATAGTAAGAGAAGGTTAAAAAATTCAAAAACCAAAAGAAAGATCAAGATAGATGGCAAAACTTACTATACAGAAGACTTTGATGGTCCGATGCTCTTCTCTCACACGCAAAGCAGAGAATTTTGAATTCTGGTGGGTCTCTCTGCAATCTCACACGCAAAGCAACAAATMATGTTTTAAAGAAATCAAAAGAAAGATCAYAGAAGCGCACACACAAAAACTCAGGCGCACGCACTAAAACACACCMATMATTCAAAACCCMGCAAATTCTGTTTTAAGAAAAACCTAGAGAAATATCAAACAAAAAGAGAGGCACAAGCGCACACTCACACACACAGAGAAGCAGCAAAGTTGTGTTGTCTTCTAAAGATCAAAAGAAAAATCACAGAATCACAGGCGCTGAAACTCAGGGGCAAGCACAAAAACACATCCATCATTCAAAACCCTTCCATCTACCCAAAAATGCAAATTCTATTTTAAAAAAAACCAACAAAATATAAAAAACGAGAGGCACAAGCGCAACTCACACAGAGAAATCACAGGCATTCACACAAAGAAGCAATAAATTGTGTTCTAAAGAAAAAAAAAATCACAGTAACACACGCACTCACGCACAGAACTCAGGCGCATGCACAAAAAACACACCCATCATTCAAAACACTTCCATTGACCCAAAGTAGCAAATTCTGTTCTAAAGAAACCAAAAGAAATATCAACAAAAAGAGAGGCACAAGCGGGGGCTCTCTATTGAATTGCAATGGACTTTGACATGACTTTCCTAATKTCAATTTTTTTCTTTTCTTTTTAGGATAAATCCTAATTTAAATTAAACTATCCTCCATATCTATAATTAATATCCAGATTTAAAACAAAATTATGATTAATTATAAAAGTTATTGATGGATTTAGTAAATTGTCAAATAAATATTTAAAATTTTAAAATGATAGATTTATCYGCTCTAATATTTATTTTTTATCATCATTAAGAGGTTCAAGTATATATTTGATTCTTACCTCAATCCAACCAAAGATTTTGTAATTTACAAATCATGTATATTTAAATATTTAATTTGTACAAAGTAATTCAATTTAAAATAGGTTGATGTGCAAATGTTTGAATCAAAGTAATTAAATTTTAAATAGATTGATGCGCTTTAGCCGTATGTTGTGGACTAGAATGTAAACATAATATATGATAGAGGCAAAAATAAAAATAAGAATAAAAATTATACCACGTTTGTATTGTGTTTCTTAAGCAAATGGCAAATTTTTTTTTCATAATAACAAAAAATTACTAATTGAAAAATACTCATACTTATCTACAAGATAAACAAAAAATTTTCTCATCTTGTCCCCTTTTCTCTTTCCTCTCTTATCTCATTCTCCAACCCAAACATGGTTTTATGGTTATTATTGGTTCCGTAGTTCTTGAGTATCTCTTCCAAGGGCCACTTTTGAACATGTATTCAACTTTTTAGCCAAGTGTACAGGGTTCGAAAGCTAACCACTTACGAGGATAAAACTCATGTGTCATTATACAATTCAAGCATAAATAAACCTAACTAATGTGATTTCTAAAGTTGCAAAATGCCCCACAAGATATATATTGACAGAAAGTATTATTACGTTCTACATATTAAAATCACGATTCAGTGAAT
>MEJB01000755.1:0-19306 GCA_001752375.1 Rhazya stricta
GAATATGTACAATCTATGTCCCGCTGATAATATCTCTTGATTCTATTGTAGAATTATTACTTAGTTTATATTCATTGTACTATATATCCGGCAAGAATAAATTGTATAGACTCTTAATGCTAAAATCCTCCTTAAAAGGGTTTGGAGAGACAATAAAACAAGGAAATAATGAATCCCGATAGGATCGTGCAAACATAATAATTTTCCTTCACCGTCATCTCAATGCTACTTGAAAATAGAGTATGTATATGTCATACAACAAAATATAGTGGACCTCTACAAAAATCAATCAAGGTAAAAGGGGAGTGGAAATAAAATGTTTAATTGATGCATCAATATGATGATCATGTGAGTTTATTATCAACTGCAACTTGTGATATTATCAACTACAATCAAAAGTTTGAGAGATTACTTGCTCAAATAATTTAATTATGCGTACAATTTTAGATCATCAATCAAAATATTCATCATTATAATGCCGGTGTATGTCCATCACAAGTTTTTGAACTTATTTTATGTCAATTGGGATCATTGTTGAACATCTTGTAACTTTTGTTCATATACATAATGGTTGAACTAAATATTTTATTTATGCTATTTTACATGAAGCAACTAGTAGCACCGGTACGTATAGGGTCAACGAGTTATCGTAAATTCTCTCATTTAAAATTGACATTATGAGCTAGTGAACTGGGAGTTCAAAAGATTATTTGCAAAAAAAAAAAAGCAAATTCACTTGCCAATTACTTGTACTTATCCAGCAAGAATTATTAAATCACATTTATTATCAATAATTGTTCCCACAGGGATGGAAGTCCCTGTAGGACAAAATGTTGCTACGCTAGCTTGTAATTATAAAATACACTCAAAGTGTTGTAGCGATTCTAAGACATGCCAGAAGTATGGTAATGATTATAAGGCATATTAGAAATAAGACATACCTCTTGATTCTAAAGACGTCAGACGCATGGCCAATCTCTTGGTTCTGAAGATAAACATCCTTGAACGAAAGGGAAATTATGTGATCAAAATGAAAATATTAATAAATGAAATAAAAATAGTCAACAGATATTAATAAAAAGATTCAAGTTGCTCAAAGAAATATAGAGAGCTCTCAATATCATATATGATAATAAGGATATTGAACTACAATCAATTGAAAATGTTAGCATAGACATGATTGGTCAATATGGAAAGATGCAATTGAATCACAATCAAACTCACCTTCGAAGTGTGAGGTGCTTCAACCTGTAGTCTGAACACCAAAATATATAAAACAAGTTAATTATAAATAAGTATTTATATGTGAAAAGGATATTAAAATATTGAAGTTATGAGATACAAAGCACGTCCAAGACAGAAGTTTTTTCCACAAAGACAAAGTATTGATTATATAGAAACATATTCATCTCTAGTGAATATAATTTCGATTAGAATATCTTGTAAGATCAGCATCGCATGAAAACCTTGATTTTCGTTTGATAAATGTAGTCACAACTTATTTATATGGATTCACARTTGTTGCAATTTATGTTGATTAAATCAAACTAAGACTCTTGAAGAGTTTAATAAAGTTGCAGATGACATGACGAATGAATTTGAGATGAGAGATTCCGGAAACACAAAAAGTTTATCTTGGTTTACAAATTGAACATTTTCCTATAGGAGTACTTGTTCATTAATTTAAGTATATAGAAAAAAGTAATAAAACAATTTATAAGGATATTGCACATCTAGTGTTTCATTGTTGGTGTGCTAAAATTGCCTAGCCGAATCGGCTATCCTAGTCGTGGTGAGCTAAAATTTTCAGTACAATGAGGCCTTAGCTCTAATTAGCTAGTTTATTAATCGATTTGCTAGATCTGTAGCAATCTCTTTTATATATATAGGGTCCTTGAGTTACCTTAAGTAAGCATTTTGAACAATGTACACCACAATCGGCTAACAAGATATGATTGGAACTTTGGATATGGGCTAAGAATGTGAAAGTGAGATGGCAGGTAAAAGATGCAAAGGGAATGAAACAAAAACAAATTAACCTAACACAACATAATGCACAGCCTGACAAAAAACAGCGAAGACAAATTATAAACAACTAAGAAAAGACAAATAAATAAGTTTCGGTTGAAAGACTTGGCAAAACTTGCAAAAGAATGCTTTTAAGATTATAAATAAACTAATTTTGACAAAAGAATAGCTAAAACTGACAAAAGAAAATTTTATGAACCTTTATGAATACCTAAACACAACAGCAAAAGCAAACTTCTAACATAGATAAGGAAGTAGGCAAATAAGTAAATGTGATTTAAGCAAAATAGTTATTCGGTTAAAAGTAAGAAAACTATAACTAGATAAAGCAAGTAAAAAAAATCTGGATAAAGCAATTTAATAGAGTTACACTAATGAAAACGGTAAGTAAGCATATTAAAGAGTTATAATGACTTAAGAAATAACGAAAGAACAACTTCATACATCATTAAAAAGCAAAGAAAAGTATAATAATACTTAAATACATTGCTAAAAAAACTGGAGAATAAGCAAAAAACTTCTCATAAAGCTAGCTAAACATTGGTAAAACATAATTTAAAGATGAAAATGAAGATAATATTCTTGATTTCTAGATTGATGGAGATGTACTTGTCTTCTTTCATCTTCTCTTATTTATACTTGACTAAGACATTCCTGCTGGCTTAGGCCCGAAAAAATCTAAGATCATTAGCTCATTTTCCATTTCTTAGTCCACGTCCCCTTTCTTTAGCCAATAGATAGTATGTGTCCAAATTTTTCGACTATATGGTTTTATCCTATTTAGGCCATAGACAATTAGTATGTTGCCTATGTCGTTTTGGGGATTCCTCCTTGCTCATCGAATGATCATTGGTTTTGTTTGCCTCTTGCATTTTTAGCTATCTTGGTCACAAAACTATTTGAAGTCATTTTGCAGTGTCAATCATTGCTCCTTCCGTCACTGTATGCATCGGCTATTTTTTTAGTGCACAAAATTACATATGGTCAGTAGATCACCTGATGTTGATAAAGATCATTTTTACCTACTTGAAGATGGATAAGAGATTCTTAGTCCTAAAGTATCATACCTTACTGCAATTGATGCATTAACTTGTCTTGCCAATTATAGCCGACCTGAAACAACTTTTTCCGTAAATCTCTTTGCAAGATATAATTCTTTAGAGACCACTACATTTAAAATATTTGTTATGCAAACTACAAGAGTTATATACTCAAATCGTTCAGAGACCACTGGGTCTTCTTGATAAGTTTTTAATGAGGTAGCAATTAAATACTTCAACAATAGTTGTACTCTTTTCTTCTTAGTTTGATTTATTTTTTCCATTGTGTTTTTACCAAACAAGTTTTTAGAAAATTGTTATATAGATTAGTCATTCAAGGAGGAGTTTTGTAAATTATTATTAGTAAATGACTTTCCTACTCTTGAAATTCAAGATGCCCCAGAGTTTAACCTTTATAAATAGAGGACTTTGGTTCACATCAACATTAATGACTATCTCTCTAGAATTTGCTCTTTACTTCTCTTCTCCTCTGCCTTCTCTAACTACAAGATTCCTCCCTTTCTCTTCTCATATTATAACACTTTCTTCTTTTTTGTTTTTATTTGTGTTATCTTAGTTTTTCTTTTTTTTTTTGTTGGCATTGTAGAAAAATTAATTAGTTGAAAAAAATTTCATTTAAGAACTAAAAACGATTTATCCATTCAAACCAATCTGATTATGTTGATACAATAAAATAAATGTTAATCCAAGTGGCCAAATAGAGACTTAGTGATATTATTTAATTGAGGTGTAAGTTTTGCCGTAGAAAAAGTAAGTTTTCTTTATTTCTTTTAAAGGGATAAAGAGAGAAAAAAAAAATTAGTGATATCAAGTGTTAAAAAAATTTTTATGCAACTTTATTTATAATAAAAAAGAAATTAAAGCAAAAATTATCACAAATTAAAAAAAATGCATAGAAACTTAAATGCATAGTATTAAAGTTTTTCGAATTCAGTGGGGCCTTATGCCCCCACCCAGCTATATGTGGCTCCCCCCTTCATTGACAGGCTTAGGCGCTATCATTCGTAACTGGAGAGGGGAGGCTGCTGCTTCCATGGTTGTGCTGGGGCCTTTATGTATGGATGCTACAAGTGCTGATGCTTATGGTGTTCTTGCAGGGGTTAGATTTGCCAAAGACTCTGTCAATTGTCATCTCTCCGTTGAAAGCGATTCCTTGGACATCATCACCAGACTGAGAACACAGGAAGATTACTATACCTTAATAGGAAACATTATTCAGGAGACACAGTTAGACCTAGTTTCTTTTGTTAATGTTGAAATATGAAGATTGAAGTATAAAAATAACTAACTTTCTAAACATTAAAATTTATTTGTATATGTATGTGCCCCAAATTACATTCTTATATATATTAGAATTAGTGATAAAGAAGYAGTTACTTAGTAAAAGCGTTCTCCGCCAAGCGAGATGTGTTGGAMCCGATACACATTAATCCTCGTTGCAATATTACTTTTTTACTTGGACTCTCAATTTTGCAGGTTTGGGTGCTCAAACACATCTGTTCTAACTTATTGTCATTATACGATACCTCTCAAGATGGCATGAAATTTTTGACATAAGACTTGCTACAGGTCTTCTCAAACTCAGTATGTACGAAAATATTAGCCTTCTTCTAATATAACACTGTCCAAGAACATTAGTTCAGAGATGCGCATTTCATCCAGTTGTAACCTAATTTGTTAGAGTAATTTCCATTATAAAAACTTTCCAAATTAGTGTAATTTCAGATCAAGATTGAGATACAAATATACGAAATCAGTAACATCCTACTTGATAATCTAGCCTTTATCAAACTACCTTGGTTAAAGTCTCTTAGGGCCTGTACCCTTCAACTTCCATAATTTAGAGGAGATACAGAAAGGAGAAGTATGCTAGGGTTTAAGCAAAATAAAAAAAGAGACTTTTTCATATTGGATTTTATAATGATAGATGATACCTTTCCTTGTTGGATTTTATAATGGTAGAGATGTAGAGATAATTCCTTTGTTTCATCTATATGCATGCTCATCCCGGACCGCAAGTTGAGATATGTATATCAACAAGGGGACTTTTGATCAAATTAGATCATATTTACGAATACACATGAACTTCACGAAAAATTTTACCGATAATTTTATTTAGATCTCGATAAGAAGATCTTTGAATAGATTTGTAGAGGCGGCCATGTTTATTTTCTATTTCAATGTAAAACAAATTTTTCTCAAAAAAAAAAAAAACTATTTCTTCAGAAAGGAAAAAGAAATACAAAGATGATCTCGAATATCTCCCCCACCATTTTCACTTAATGTTAAAAAGATGGGAAAGTTTGTTCATCTCCGAATCAGAACCTTCTCATATTGCCCTTTATCTCCTAACTCTATCTCTTAGTTATATTACTTTCTTTCTTTATAAGATAGCAGAGCATTAACAATTCATTAATCATTAGAGGTGCAAGGTTGACAGAAGTACCGAACAAGCAATCACAATATACCAACGAGTAAAAGCACCAAGAAAGTATAAGAGATGCATGGCAGTTCCATCAATTCACTCCAACAAGAATAAGTTTGGACGAGTCCAAGTGATCTGGGAACAACTTTCTTGCAGACTCTAAATCAAGAAAATCAAAGGAGTTCAAGTCTTGCGACATAGGAGGTTCAATGTAAGAGAAAGACTGAATGTATCCTAGAAGAAGAAGTATCTTCACAATGCACTGTGGCTGAAAAGTATTACGATCCAAGAACCGAAAAGAGGTCTCAAGTTGCTCTACTACAGGGCGAAAATGTCACCCCATTGATTCAAGTGTCTATTTTCTAAGTTCCCGCTCGTTCTTGGTTAAATATTTCATCGTTTAAGGAAAWGCAGATTCAAGTGTTGTTGCTGAATTTTGATATATAATTGACAAATCTTTCATAAACATCTTTAATGTGTTGCCTTCGTATCGAATTTAAGTTTCATACTACGAACACATACTATTAAGGCATTCATCTCATTCAAGCCATATGACACTGCAGATAAAAGTGCCCCCTTGGGTCCAAAAACGAAAGTTAGAATATAATCTTCCCTATGAATGGAAGATTCCACCATATTCCGGAGCAAGGAACGATTCCAAATCAATGCAGATCGTTAACAATCAAGAAAGGAAGATATCTCTTAATCAAGAAATGTTTCCTTAAATATAGGTGCATGAAAATAGGAAATTGATTCATGTCTTTCAAGTATATAAACATATGATTAGGTTCACTTTGTACTCAAGCATCATAGTTGAATAAAAATTCATTCTTCTCATTATTCTTATCTCCCAAATTTCTACTATTTTTTCAAATTTCTACTCGTGCATTCTTGTATTCACCTAATGTTTCTTGCTGAGATTTATCTGCCRATATGTAGATTGAAAATGTCAGTATGATTATAATCCCTTTGGTGCCACCTCTATACAGCCAGAATTATGGTTACTTTGATTCTACTAGACAAAGTAAAAGTAGTTTTGAGCGTCAAAATTTAGAGGATGTTAAATGTCTAGAAAGTAGTTTTTAATTTTTTTTTTATAGGACAACTAAGATAAAGAAGAAAGTAGTAGAGTGTAAAGAAACTCTTGGCTTTTGCTTTCCTACAAAGTTGATGAATTGAGTGCATTAAGCTTTCCTGATATCAGGGTACCATTTTTAATGTCTAATTATGGGTTTAATCAAAGTTTCCGTATTCTATGAACTTATGACAAGTGATCCTAATTTGGATCCAAGGCCTAATATTAATCAGCAACATACTGCAGGAATACTGGCTCCGCTTCTCTCTTTTGTCAATTTTTCATGATTGAGATGTAAAAACGTTGTCTTGTTTAGAAAATTTTCTTTTTCAGATAACGCAGATTGTTTACATAATATTTAAAGAAAAAATATGATATTTGATGATAGGCTTGAATCTAGTGTAGCTCGAGAACTCATATGCATGCATATGCTGCAAGAACTCATATGCATGCATATGCTGCAAGAACTCAAATGGGACAAGTGCGGACGAAAGTACTATCCGGATGCGGAATGATGATTCAAGAAGGAGAAGATGAGTGCAATTATTTTATTTATGTGAAATGATTACTACTTAGATGTAGAATGATTATTTAGAAAAGAGGCAAAGATGTGAAGAAAACTACTAATAGAAAATGAGGAAAAGTAATTTCCAATAGTAAAATTGATTCCTTCTCCTAACCCACCAATATAGAAAAGATATTTTAGAAATATCTTTTATAATATTTTATTCGATAAATTTGATTATTGAATGAATAAAAATTTTAATTGTCATTATATAATCTTAGGTGTTTTCTACAATTTGAAGTTGGCAAATTTTATAAATAAAATTTTAAGTTTGCTAATGTAGAATATTTTCATTTAAGGTAAGGACAGATTGACCAAAATACTCCTATATAAAAGGAAAGATTTATTATTCTTCAAATCACTTTGTCTATCTCSAAATTCTCTTTTAACAAATAATAAATTTTTCTTCAATATATATAACAATCTATTTGCAGTTTTTATTAAAAATTTCTTTGATTAAAGATTAGTAATCATTTTAATCTATCTAATAAGTGATTTGTTTTCCATGAAAATGTTAGGTTTTTGGCTTAAAATTTTTATTTTTTAAAAAGAATTAAAAAGATTTTAACGAACCCAAGATTTGGTCACACAAAACCCAGGGTGCCCAATATCAWGTTGACCCGTTTCATTTTCTATTTTTTATTTCTTAAAATTTCTATTTCTTAGAACTAAAAATTTACTAAACTCAGCGTACTTTTATTAAACGTAATAATGTATTTATCGAAAAATACACTTTTATGAAGAAAATTTTTATTGTTCTTCAAATCACAGACACTATCTCTCACTCTTCCAAATTCCCTCTAGCAAACAATTTATCTTTTCATCGATTTAAAAATCAATCCGTATTTTTCTTCGAAATACCCCAAAACAACCAGAAACTGCAAATGATGTTGAATCTGCTAAGATTGCTGAAGTACAATATTAATCCAAAGCGGGATCTAAAACTACAATGGAAGTTCAAAATGTCCTAGTTTCTTTTGATGGATTGATCTTATAAATTACCTGACAATTGTTATTACGAAAATAATTGAAAAAAAATTATGAAGGAAATGCCAAACCTTCTCAAGGGTACGACAAACCATACACTCAAAGGGGACTKAAAGCGATCTACTTGTCAAGCAAATTGTTAGATCCCTTAAAGATAATACTTTTGATTAGTATACGGATATTACCTTAGATCAACCGATAGCTGGAGTCAACTAGAGCAGGAATTTCTGAATCGATTTTATACCACTTGAAGGATTGTTAGCATGCTTGAATTAAACCGAATTCGCCAGTGGAATGATGAACCTGTCATTGAATTTATTAATTGATGGAGGAATTTCAGTCATAAATTGTAGAGACCAACTTTGTAAGACTTCTTCGATTGAGATGTGTATTCAAAGCATTTAATGGGGTCTTCAATATATCCTTAWAGGCGTTCAACTGAAAACTTTTGAAGAATTAGATACCCGTGCTCATGATATGRAAATAAGTATCATCGCTAATCAAAGTCGAGGAATTCATGTCAAAAAGTTAACCWAATATAAGAAGAAGCTGGAATATCAAGTTGGGGGCACTCTTTCCACATAATTTGAAGCCAAAGATTTATCACCAACAAATGTGAATGCTCCTTAGTGTMCGAGTCTAAAGTGCACATACWCCTTGATAAATGTTAAAACTATCTAAATGTCTCAAACAAAAATTCAARCTGCTCCTTAGTGTACAAGCCTAAACTAGACGTRCTYTTTGATAAGAGTTAAAACTGTCTAAATGCCTCAAATAAAAATTTAAGTTTATTCTTAGTGTATGAACCTAAACTACACRCTACTTCTTGATAAGAGTTRAAACTGTTCGAATGCCTCAAAAGAAAAAAATTCAAGATGCTCCTTAGTGGTTGTTGAAGTTTTTCCAAAAAATTTCAATTTTATGCCATTCTAAAATTCGACTTACTTGAAGCTTCGTGATCTGRGAATTTTGTCAATCACTTCTTTGTTATCCCCTTATACAGCTACATTTATCAAACAATTTTACAAGGATTAATAGGGTTTTTTGATTTTGTCAGCAAGATTTAATTTTTTAGCCGTTTTTTTCCTTTTAGATCTTGAGACTGCTTTTCAACCATGACAAACTTTTATAATTGTACTTCATCCTTTTCTCCATCTTCCTCGTATCGTTCATGCCCATCTTCATCTGACAAACACCTTTTAAGCACTGGGGTGGAGTCTTGGCAAAAAGCTTAGAAAACTGCTCAAAAAATATTGTGTATTGTTGAATCAACTGTGTTTCTAAGCATAGGAGATGGGAAGTTGTCAACTATGTCCAAAATCTACTTGGAGGTTATCTTGTTGATCAGGTTAGATTTTTATTTGTTCTGGTCATGACCTAACTGAGGACTTCACTACTTATTTCACTTGTATGTCACTTTGATGGTCTTCCAGGTTCTTAAAAAAKTTAAAAAAAGAAAATACTAACTCACAAACTCAACTACTAACGGAAAATCATTTTACCAGTAGCTTCCAAATTTTCTTGATTTGATAGTCTTCCAGATTCTTCAAAAAATTAAAGGAGAGAATACTGTTTCACAAACTCAACTATTAACGGAAAATCATTGTACTAGTAGTTTCCAAATTTCCATGAGGTGCCGATAAAGTTGTATTTTATAGTGGATAAAGTAGCAAGGTTTCATCGAGGAGATATGAGAGGGGGCCATGAAGATTATGTTGTGRCTCATCTTTGTCAATCTCCTGTAGTACTAGATTCATAGGCATGGTATGCCATACCTTATATAGTAGCACTTAACTGTTAAGGTTYTTTTACAGTCGAAACATACGTTTCTTTCCTCTTCCTAATTATTCATCTTGTTGGTGTTAGGTTTTCCCAACCCTTTCTCTGTATCCTGTTTTTTTCGAAATGGGTTTTTCGGGCCACGGGAGGGCAATGGTCCTGCTGATATTTTTCACCTGTGCATGATAGCTTCAATTTTCGGCATTTCTTTGCGGACCATGAGTTTTAAGTCAAGGGGTTATAAGAGTAAACTGAAAGATGTGGTATGTAAAACAATGGCAAACTTCTGAGTTAGACTACAATGATGTGTTGTGAGTACCTTTAAAGAGAAGTATCAAAAGAACCTACAATAAATCTTGTTTGCATAAATGGGAAGAATTGAATAAACAGAAAAGAAATAAAATAACGAGATAAGAAAAGGTAACATTCTTTCAGATTTATTGAGCAGCCCATTTGGTTTTCTRCGTATGCTGCCAATGTTAATTTGATTGCTTTTAAAGTAAAATAACTTACTTGTTTGGCATTTCTTTTTGGCAACCTTGTGATAGTATTAATTGGACTGTCAGATGCATTAGAATGTTGCTAGGTTCTACTTTATTAGAGTTGTATAGTTTATTTGTTTATTTTCACAAGTAGATACACACATCATGAATTTGGTTTGCAGGTTTTTCCATTTGGCTCAATGCCCCTGAAAGCATATCTACCTCATGGGGATATCGATCTCACTGCATTTACAGTCCAAACTGATGTGGAGTGTTTGGCTAAATCTATGTGCAGCATCCTTGAAAGGCAGAAAGATCAGGTAGAAGATGCTCATTTCATTACTGCACAGGTATTTTCTTATACCCATTTTGTTATTTTCTCTGTTCATTTTTTGAGTTTGGTTCCAGAACTGATTATGAGTCAAACTTCGTGTAATTTGTATAATTAATCAAAAGCTTCCATGAATAGAGACTTCGTGCTAGAAACGCCGGCTTCCTGGTCAAATTGATACAGTCGTTTTTTCTCTTTTGTGTTTTTTATCAGTTCTTTTGTTACGTCCCTTTACATAGCTCATGGTTCTGCACTACAACTTTGTGAATTTTTATTTTGTACCTAAATAGATTACCTTGATAAAAAAAGATGACTCCTAAAATAGTTGAGATATGTTCATCTCTTCCAAGTTCCACGATTGCAATACCTATCTAGCATTCTTGTCCAATATTTGGAGGCAGTTATGTGAGTTCCTTGTATTATAAAGCTAAAAGGTTAGGAGAAAATATGGCACACTACTTCGGACCATTCCCTATTTATTAAGATACAATAGCCTATGGTGTTCATAGAACTTTCTTCTGGGTCATCCTTTATCACTTCTTGGATGATCTTCGGCTCTCAAGGTTTCATGGCTTCTAAACAATCTTAGATAACTGAGTAGATGCTTCTAAACTCCCAAGTATTTGATGATCAGTGCATGTTAAAGATTTCCATTCATGCTCAAGACTGCTAATCTGACTTGAAGGTGTTGCATTTATGATGTTTCAAGAGAAAAAAGATCGTGAAATATAAACGCGAGTTTCAATTGTTATGATTGGATTTATGTCAGCAAATATATAAACAACGGAAATCTGTTAGAAATTGTTTGGCATATGCTGAGGCTTTTATATGATTGCAAATTTGGTTCAGTTTTACTTCCCATAAATACTTTCTAAGTCAACCTTAAATATTTTTCTTTTTCCTCACGTTTCCTCTTATGTTGAGATTTGGTAAATGTAGTAGGGTGAAAGTGAAGGGAGGACAGCAAAGTTTAAGACTATGTTGTTGCTGTCCATTTATTTGTTACTCTTTCTTGATAACTTACGGCATTGAAGGACAGGGATGGAACTTGTTTAACTTGTAAAGAGATTGTGTCTTGGATTTAGTCAAGGTCTCTGTACAAAAATAGAGTTTAGGAGACAATTCTGAGTTTTCGGGCTCTTATACTTTAAATTCAAGTATTAAAGTAGAATAGTAGTTTCATTTGTCCATTTAGATAGAAACAAAATTGAGAAAGTTCTTTTATTAGAAACCTCAGTTAATTAATACATTATCTTTTAAAGTAAGCATTGTTGGGCACATTTAGAGGACAAGATTGAAATTTGCATTGAAATAATTGAAAAAAATAAATACCGGATAGYGGGTCATAGTTTTCTACCTTCCTGAAATAAGCCAAAAAAGGTCTTTGCATTGGCTTCTGGCAATTATTGGCACTGGATGCACTTTGTTTATTAAATTGGTGCATCACACTCATTTGGCCTTGATATGTTCAGTTGCTGCGAGTCCTAGCTGAACCTCTTGTTTAAATGGTTTGACCTCATAATGGTTTTCTCATAAGTCCAACCTCCGTGAGATATGGAAGCTTCTGAACTTATATATGTTAAAGCGATAGTCCCCTCATGTTCTTATTATTACAGCCAGAGGACCTATTTCCAGCATGATGATGCTGTTCATTCTTTTGATGACTTGGTTTTGAGAACTGATTTTAAAAGGATTTAAGGAATTTTTCCAATTTCATAAACGGAATGGTTCTGTCATATTCTGAAACCCTTCCTTCAATGGGACGAAAGGAATATCCAAGATGTGACTTCTAACAAATGGTCGGATTACATTTGTGGTGCATGACCAAAGGAATTAATGATCTTAGGTGGAGGACTTAGACCATARTAATAGTAATGGCTAGCTTGTTCAACTACTTRGGCCTAGAAATGGTTTGGTTTTGACATGTAAAATTCAGAAATTTAATAGTCAGCCGAAACAAGTATACTAGGTGACTTGGGCAAGCCACAAAATTCTGCAGCTGCCCCATTATCACTTAGGGCAAGACTCRAGTAACCAAGTTATCTTTCAAAATTTAGTTCTATAGTTGTCCTTTTTGTTATTTGGTGGCCTCTTCAAGAGGTCCTATATCAGGTACCACAAACAATTGCGAGGATGATGGGTACATACCAATTATTATTATTTTTTTTTCTTACCACTTGCTTGGTCTGGCTGGTTTTAGAAGTAATAGTTGCTTGTGTAGTGGCATTTTGTTGTCTTCCATGAAGTGATAGCTGAAGTTTGAGATATATGGGAAACAAGTAAAGTAGCAGCATTTTGTTGTCTTCCATACTGCTTCCCAGAGGTCTCTTAGTTCACGTTGATCTTTAGCTAGGCTTTCATTACTCTAAAAAGACCTTAAACATCAATCATTTACCTGTGATACATCTTATATTATACCTTTAGCTGGTGAGGAATTTTTATAATTATGTATTTTCACAGTGCTGATGTCAAGTTTGAATGCAGGTCAAGATTGTGAAATGCATTGTTCAGAATATCTCAGTTGACATCTCTTTTAATCAAGCCGGTGGTCTTGGGACTCTGTGCTTTCTGGAACAGGTTTGGAGTTATCATTATGTTTTTCATCTGGCCAAACAGATTCAACTGAACTAATGTGCAAGAAAGTTACATTCAAGATACTACCAACTGCTTATGTTATATTAGCACATTGACATAAAGGAAATACTTTCTTTCGCGAGCTATTCTTAGGTCTTGGAATTTAATAATTTATTTATTTTAATTTATACGTCTTTGCTCTTGCTTTTGTTAAAATCAATATGATTTTTAACTAAAAAAGAAATAGATATGATGATTTCTCAACAAGTTTGCTTCCTTGTGTCATGTATGATCGGTTGACCGACACATTGGGGGGGATCATCTTTTCAAAAGCAGTAGTATCTTGGTTAAAGCCTGGTGCTTCTATGAAAGCCGTCTTCTTGGTGCTCATGGGGGCTTGATGTCAACTTATGCATTGAATATTTTAGTCGTAAACATAATTAATCTCTTCCACTCTTCTTGATGTGGTCCTKTAGGGGTTAGTACATTTTTCTCTATGTATTCCGTTACTCTATCCGTGCTCATAAAATGTCTTCAATAATCAAGCTGTCATCATTTTGCAGGTTCTATACAAATTCTTGGACTACGATAGCACCTTTGATTGGGAAAATTACTGCACTAGCTTAAATGGTCCAGTTGACGTAAACTCTCTTCTTGGAACAGTTGGTTATTTGTACTTTCATGCACATCTCCATAATGCTTGTGAAGATGTTCAKTACTCGTCCTTTCATTTCCAGTGTTTATCTAGTTCTACGTCTCYAGGCTCTTGTGAYTTCAAACACCCTTTCCCCCCTTTCTTTCTTTGTATTTATTCTTTTTATTCGACCATCAAAACAACATGGATCAATCCACACAAGTATAAAATTTGGATACCGCAAGTATTCTGTGAGGATTAAATTTTCTGAAAATTTTGATTTCTTTTTGTTCAAAAGGTTCTTAAACTAGCTCACAAGGTTTTAAGATCAGAAATTCTTTGACACAAAACACATTTGTTAATCAGTRAGTTATCCCACATTTATAKTACTTACCTCGCAACCCTATATGGGATTGGGTAAGCCTTTACTGACATGCCAATGGTTTGAGTTGGGAAATGGAGCCGTAGAACTAGGTTATTGACAAGGAAATTTGATTGTTCCAATCTTTAATTGATTATGCAGGCCTTTCGTTTTGCGTTTCAATACTTGCACCTTTCTTTGTTTAAGAGTTGCCCGTTATTCTTGGCCTTCTCACCTAACTCTTTGGGTGCACTGGGTTGGAAAAATTATGTCTGATCTCTATGGGGCCTAAATTGGCTTGTTGTTCCCAAATTCACAAAGTATTTTTCACCCGATTCTATTTTTCTCCATGTCTCCTGATCTCCTACTCTTTTCAGCAGAGACGTCAAAGACCAGTGGGAGCAACTTGCTACTCAGTAAGGATTTTCTTCAGAGCTGCCTAGAGTCTTTCTCAAATCCGGCCAGGGATGATGAGGCAAAGCAGTAGTTCCCTATAAAGCATTTAAATATAATGGATTCCTTGAAAAGCCACAACAACTTGGGACGTAGTATTACCAAAGGTAATATGTAGTTTCATTTTCACTGCAAGTTATTAATCATTTTTTAATAGAAACTTTATCTTAAGCTCCTGAAATTCCAGCTAATATTCAAAAGGGCTTTTGTTCAAAAGGATGTGATAGACCAGTTGATTGGGTTCAAGATGACTATTGATCTTGAAAGTGAACGCCTATAATTGTTTACTTTTTACTTGAAGATTATTGCACTTATTTCTTAAAGTTCCCGAATATTCCAACCTCTGATAATAAGCTTAAAACCCTAACCCCAAAAGGGAAACCACAAGAAATAGAGGCTAAGAGTATGTCCTCTTTGGTGTTTTAAATTTTAAAAGTTTAAGTTTTAAATTTATTTTGAGTTTTTATTTTAAGTCTTTTTTGAGGCTTTGAAAATGCATTCTTTTTTTCATTTTGAAAAATTACTTTTGAAAATATGAAACTGAACACCTCGTGTATCTTTAACATTTTACAATATTCTTTTATAATATTTTATTCGATAAATTTTATTATTGAATATATAAATTTTAATTTTTATTATACGATTTGAAATAATTTATACAATTTTTTTAAGTTGATGAATTGTACAATAAGATTTTAAATTTGTAATGTAGTGYRTTTTTACTAAAYGTAGTGCATTTGACCAAATTACCCTTGTATTATTGTTCTTCAAATCATTTCTTTGTTTTCCAAATTCTCTATAGCAAACAATCTGTTTTCTTGGATTTAAAAATCGATATTCAGTTTTTTCTTCAAAATTTTGTCCAATTAAAGTTTAGTGATATTTTTTATTTATCTAAAAAATGTGAGTTTTTTAACTTTGAAAATATGAGTTCGTAGCTTAAATTTTTATTTAAAAAAATAAATTTTTTTGACGAATTCGAGATTGGCTATGCCAATCCCGGGTGACATTGGGTGACCTGTATGAACCGATACAAGTTGATTGATGTTATTTTTATTTATTATGTATTAAATTTTTAACTTTTAAAAATTTTCGGAWAAGTTTTTTATTTCATTTTTATCTTTATTCACTTTATTTAGTTTTTCATTAATTTCATTTTTTCATAATTGTGTGTTTTCCTTGTTTTGGATATTCAAACTTATTTTAATTGAAAACACACAAAATAACTTCCTCATTTTTTTTCTTTTGTACACAAATTTTTTCTTATTCAAACAATACATTTTATAAAATGAATAAATAAACACATTTCGAGTATTCGAAAAATTCACAATAAAATATGGCCTTAGCATTTTCCTTGTTCACTTTGTAATTTTCAAGTCATCGCCATAGCATGTGTTTTTATATGGATTGGTAAATGAAAACAGTCAAGAGCAGCATCAACGAAGAGTAAGAATAGTACTTCCATATTCTAATAAACAATATAAGGCAATCATGAGAACTAGATGATGAAGCTGAATCTTGTTCTKATTTTGCACTTGTTGATTATCATCGATGATGGAATTTGAGTCAAAAATTGCAGAGATCAACTTCGTTAGACTCTTTCAATTGAAATCTGTTTTCAAAGCTTGCAATGGGGTCTTCAATATATCCTTAAAGGCATTGAACTGAAAATTTTAGAAGAATTAGCTACCCTTGCTCATTATATGGAACTAAGTATCCTCGCTAATCGAAGTCAAGGAATTCATGTCAAATAATCAATCAAATATGAGAAGAAGCTGGAATTTAAAAAAAGGGGGTAAACTTTCCTCAGAATTTGAAGCCACATATTCAAACTCAAAAGAAATTCAAGCTCCTTAGTTGCATGAGCCTAAATTACGCAATACTCTTTGATAAGAGATAAAACTATCTAAAAATCTCAACAAAACTTCAAATTACTCTTTAATGGACGAGCCTAAATTGCACGTTACTTTTTATAAGAGTTAAAGCTATCAAGTTTTAAATTGCTCTTTGATTATACGAGCTTAAACTGTAGGTTCAAATCATATAAAGATAAAGTACATTTGACTTGATTCCTTCTTTGGATACGTAGACAGCTTAAAAAAATATCTAAGTTCAGTTACATCTTCAATTAAATAAAATTTTCTTAGCTTCTTATAGCAAAGTTAAATATTGAATAGATCATTCAAAATTAAAGTCTAGTAATGGTTTGAATCAAGACTCTCCTCTTACAGAAAATTAGGAACTCGAAGAAATCGAAGACTTAAAGTTGAAGCCTTTAAAGTTGACGTTTTTCATAAGATGGTGTAAACTGACCCTCTCCCTGCGAGAAATGAGGATCTCGAAAAAATTTAAGGTGTCAAAATCTTCAAAGTCAGTATCCTTAATAGTACTGGTATAAAATGGACCTTCTTGCTCCAAGTTGATGCCCCATAGCTTGAGATTGAAGCCCCTCTACAATGTTGGCATCTTAGATTGAAATGAAAGTTTCTCCTTGCGGTTGTTGTCTCTGACTTGAAGTCGAAGATGACCTCATTTCTTAACTCAAATATAAGGACATGTAAATAAAAGACAAGAAAATGATGACATAGAAAGAAGTCAAAAAATGCGAAGGAAAAAAAAAGGAAAAAGACAAATAAAAGCTTGCAAGGGAGTGATGCTCGAGAGATGGAAAAGATGGCCCAAATTTGTAGGTTCAGTATCCCAAAGCATGTTGCCAAAAGTCACCGCCTCTATGGGTGACTTCCAGAACCATCCTTCAGGTTGTCGTAACCTCAAGACAAAAGCGAGCCCTTTCGACGATTTGGCTCGTGTTGTCGTTGTAGTTTCTCGGAAAAGGAAATTGTCGTTCTCACTAAATAGTGAAAATTATTAGCAAGGTCCACCTGAGGGAGAGAAGGGAGAGAAGAAAGGAGCTGCCTTACGAAGTCCAGGCCACCGTCGGAAACAGAATGAACATCCTGGGTCATCGCTGCACATTCGGCCACTGCAGATGAAAAGGAAGAAGGTAGAACCGTCGTCACCGCTGCAAACTGCCAAAAAGAGAAGAAATGAGGATTTGCTCGCCGCACTCCCACCGGCGATGTAGTCCGTCACCGTCTTTGTGTGTCCATTTGGGCAGCAAAGGGAAGGATTGAAGGCCACCACTACGAACCGGCAAAAATGGCGACGAAGACGACGGCAGGCAGAGGAAAACAAATGGGCCTTCAAATGAGCTTGGGCCACCGGGTCTGCTGGGAAGTTGAGGCAAGGGATCTGGGCCAACCACTCGAAATCGGACCGAGACAGATAGGTAAAAAAATGAAAAGTCCACAATTAAAAGAGAAGAAAAGGGCACAAACGAAAGAAAAGAGAAAGGCCATGTAAAAAATATAAAGGGCAAATAAAGATACAGCAAGAAAGGGAAAAAAAAAAAAAAAGGAAAGGAAAAAAGAAGAGAAAAGAGGGCAGCAAAGTAAAAGGCTAATTTTGAATACTCTCACTAAATTAGGGAATATGCGATTTCTCGACCAGAAAAGATGATACATGTTAAAGATAATAAGATTCAATAAGTGAAAATTAATAATGAAATTCAACAAATTAAGTAATATCACATTACTTCTTAAATGTGACTTCGACTAATCGAATCAGTACGTTTTATCTATAAATAGATGTCAAAGCATAAGAGGCAGAAATCCATAAATTCATATGAAATTCATATTGAGAGAAGCATAGAAAAAAGAGCACCAAGTTTCTCTCCAAATTTCAAGATCAAGTTGTGAAACTCTCAAAGAATTTCAAAGAGTCTACGCATTTCTTCAACAAAATTATAACTTCATCTTTTCAATTCAAATGAATTTTTCAACAATAAAAATTTGCTTTTAAGAAACAAATCAAAATTCAAAATCATGGAAATTTTTTTCCTTCAACAATAAAATTTTTTTCACGAGAAATCAATTCAAGTAGATCAAACTAAGAAATTACTCATTTTGGCCAAAATCTATACATTTATTGAATAGGCTGTGGACTTTCCAAGGCAAAGTGAGGGCACCCAAAAAAAAAAAAAAAAAAAAATTTCTTAATTACTTTAACATTTTTTTATTTTTCTTTTTCTCCTATCCCCTATGCCCATAAAGGAAAGCTACAAGGTAACTGTATTCGCGTTTGAGGATATTGTTTATAGCTGCAGTTAAATACAATTTAGAGATGAATAAAAGAGTAATAAAAGGATTCTGCTTTTTGAATTATGTTATTCGAAGCTCCTTTGGGTCTTATAAGCCTAAACATATCCTTTTTGAGCTACAATCAATGAGTAATTAATAAATAGTATAAATTTACTTAATTAATCGTATTGATTCGGATCAACTTGATTCAAATTAAGCATCTCTTCTTATAAAATTCAAGATTCGAGAGGGTTCATTGCTCTAGTTAACCTTGTTAGGGCCAATGAGTAATTATTTCTATTTCTAAGTACTACTTTCATTATAAATCTTCTATTAGGAAAGCATTTTGAAATTCCCATATCCTTTAGTTTGTATGGTCAATCACTTGAGGATGTGATAGACCAGTTAAATT
>MEJB01000767.1:26723-37837 GCA_001752375.1 Rhazya stricta
TCTGTTTACATCTGTATGAGTAATGGCCTTAAGAGATTAAAGCGTGAAGCATGAGGAACAGGATATTCTGGTACGGGCAATCTTTGCATTCTATTATACGAAATTGGGCATTGCAAGCAATAATACTATCGTAATACTGTCACAGTTTGACTTTTCAAATTCTTTTCTAAATTCCTGAAGTTAGAGAAGTTAACCAGTGGGTGCAAGCCAAACAATTAACATAAGGTGGGACCGGCTTTGTTACTCGAATATTGATTAGTCAACAATCAGCTACCAGAAGCTGAAAGCTACACCTATCACCAACTCAGTGGGGCGGTTATTTTTGTTTATAAAATGGATCAGCTGAACACAAGAAAAGAGGGAGTTTTTAGTCTTTAGAAGTTAAGAATAAAAGATAGATAGATACGTGTTTTTGGTTTTCCTTAGGACAGGAAAAATCCATCCTCTTAAACTCCAGATTATATTATCCTAATCCTAGATTAGAAAGATTAGACAATAGTGTTCCTTATTTTAGTTATAATCTTCTAGCATTTTAATCAACAAAGATTTTTAGTTCTTGTTGGAGTGTTCAAGGTTTCAAGTTAGGTTATGAATAGTCTTCTTTGATTCTGYTTCTCTAATCCTTAAGTCCTAAAACAAGGCTTCAATAAGGCAAAATGTCTAACATTAAGGATTAATTTCAGTGAATAAAATCATTTTAGACATAAAGAGAATCCATTAAGGGTTGAGGAAGCAATAAGCTTATCTTACTTTTTCTGGAACTCGGCAGTAGATAGAGAGTAACTAAGTGTCATTGTATTAGACATATGGTTAGTGTGCTAAGTGAAATTTGCAAAAGTAGTTATTAAGAGTTTAAGGAACAAAACTCTTTGAATTTTACATAACTCTTTGAGGCTGCATTTGAGAACTCAACTGAGATAAGGAAACTTATTTCACTAAGGAAAGAATATACAGCAATGAGAAACTCTAATGGTGATGCCTGTAAGTATATGGTTAAGTCATCTTACCCTTCTTACATTTGCACAATAGGCAGTTTTGTGTGAGAAATCACTCGAATATACTTACCAATATTGTAACATTCATAAATGACGCTAACTTTTACTTTATTGTCACTAACTTAATCATGATTGCTTTCAATTATTTCATTTTAATCTGCCAATACCTTTCATGTTTACTTTTATTGCTTTCAGTATTTACTTCAAGTTGCTCATATCTTTTGAATACTGTTGATGCTATATATCATAACTACTTCTTTAACAAATGTTCAACATACTTCTTCTTTCATTAAACCAAACTCGTGGGATTGGCACTCACTCATTCATACTACTTTTAGGTTGCATATACTTATGTTTGTGCTAGTTTAATCACAATCATATTAGACCCCAACAAGTTTTTGGTGCCATTGCCAGGGATAGGCATTAATGAAACACATGTATATGAACTTATTGCTTTAATATTTGTTAATCTTTTTCAGCTTGTATCTACACTTGGGAATGCCAGTGTATAAGAACCAGAGAAAAATCTAAGTTGCAAACCCCTGAAGCTTTTGCCTTTGACAAAAACCTAAGAAAAACATAAAAAGACAAGAAAAAAGCTAAGGATGGAAGCCTAACAAGTGAATGGAGCTGAATAACGTAATAATAACCCCCTTAGGGTTAACCTTGTAGCATTGCCAAATGAAGGAAACCGTGCCATAAGATAATATGCTATATCGATATTGCATGATCTAAACCCTAGCATTGTTGGACCAGAAATTTAAGCCTAGTAATTTGAACTCAAGGTTCCAAATGCTGCAGACGGTGGGACAATTCAGTCAAATGGCCACCAAAGATACACACACATGTCGCCTATGATGTTGATAGAAATTAACTAATCTATTCCAACTTCCATAAATTGTTTCAAAGGAAAGCTCCAAATGAAACTATTTTCTTTGAATTCTGGGAAATATCCAAATTTTTCTTAAGTGGCCAAGGGATGTAATTGCTTTATCTAAGTGTCTAACAATAGCTTTTTATATTCAGTTTCAGTACTTGGGTGACGTAATTCTTGATCAGTTAAGATGTTTCGCTATCTCCGAAAATGGTTAGAAGTAGTTTTATGTTCTCACAATTGTTGAGCCTGGATTTTTCCACCCACTTAAGCTTTGGATGAAGGCCATGGATGAATTGGAACAAATAATGAAGCAGTTGAACGAATGTATTTACTAGTTGACTTTAAATGTTATTATTCTCATTTTTATGAAAGGACTTTTTTAAGTTATAATAGGCCTAACCTTTGTATTTTATTTAGAATTTTCAATGCAAAGCTCTTCATAGCTTTTTTTTCTTTCAAGCATTAAAACAATAAATGTGTTTATTGAAGAATGAGTCATTGGTATGCTTTTAATTGGCATGCAAGTTAATACAGTTAATCACATTGATAATTAGTAATGTTGAAATTTCATTATCAAGCTATTCATAATTCTAGGGTGTAGGTTGATTGCAACTATGCAAGTGTTTGGCTTTCAAATTACCCTCTATTGATTAAAGGATTGGGTGAGTAAAGAAGTTACTATAATTTACATATTATTCATTSTTCTTAGCTCAATAATCTAATTGAGTTTTGTGTGGTTCTTCCAAAAGAAAGTCAAGAAGTGAATGAAGGCAGGAGAGAGACGATATTTACGGCCGAACAGTGTTTTTTTGGCTTTCTATTTCGTAGAAGCTAAATATTTTCTAATTACCTTCTATTTTGATACATGTCCAATTTTCATCTAGAGGCGAAACTTCTGAATGTGTGGATTGTGGATTAACTATTTATTGTATGGTCATGTTTCTTATTTCTTTATTGCATTAATAGTTCTTACTTCTTACTCTATGTTTTAACACAACGAACCAATACTAATGGTTTAGATCAATTTCAAAATTTTCAAGCCGAAGTTAATAGTTTATTTTGAAAAACATACAAAATTGTGCTAACCCATACCATTGAACACCTTAAGCTGCAATGCTGTAGCGATGCTGTAAAATTCTGCTCATATTCAGCTTGTTGTTTCTGGAAATTCTTCAATTGAAACTTTTTACTCTCCTAGTTGAATTACCATGAGATCTTTTCTTTTTTTTTTTTAGCTTTAGCCATGAGATCTCTCAACTCCATTCCACTATTTAGGGGGGACAGCTTTGCAATGTTCCTTACCTTCATGTTTAGGATTTTCGATGTCACTTGGCAATGACCGAGGTCGRTTGTTCAATGCATTTGTTAGCTGCCCAATCTAATTCTCCAAATTTTTCAATAAAACAGCTTGAGTGCATTATTTTTTACCATATATTCCTTCTACAATCCTTCAAGAGAACCACTTTTCCCATTAGATTCATCATTTGTGTTTGATTTTGCTATTGAAATCCTGGTGGATAGACTAGTGATATGGTGAAAACTCATTGATTTTACTAGTAATTATATGCATATTTTCACCTTTTTAATATGATAAAGTAGTAATTTGTACTATTTTACCATGAACATTGTTTAAATTCAATCAAGTGATTTTATTTATGCGATACTATGAAATTATAGAATCCATGTGCTTATTAAGGTAAAATGCTCTAATTTATAGGAAAAATGATTTTATAAATGAAATAAAAGATTACTTGATGAAGAAGTAAAGATTTGTATGATGCTGCAACAATGGAGTGCAATGGTGTAGGATTGCGATGCTACAATAGTAGCAAAATTAGTAGAAAAGCATATAACATCTNTCAAGAAGAACTCAGTGACCAAGATACCTTAATTTCTAAAAGAAATGTCTGTGAAGAAATCTGAATGTTAATGTGTTCTTTCAAAGTATAGAAACWCAACAAAAATGGTAATGGTCTAATCTACCCACAACTGGCAGCATCGAGTATTTTTATTAGACYTTGAGTTATAGACTAAAGTTGCATACATATTTTGTAAGAAAATGATCCTAGGTTTGAGATGTTTCTAACCATAAACAGGATTCTCAATTCGAGGTTAAGGTCACAGCTGAGTAGCACTAAAACAGAGAGGGCTAGTGTAAATTGACCATAATTTACCATTGTTAGGTTTCAAGCTTATATCTCATGTTCTACTTTGGAAATTCTAATGAAATTTTTATTATTATTTTCTAAGACAATAAGTATTACATACATGTAAATCTTGCCACCTAAAAATGTGTAGTTAAATAACAAATTTCATCACAACAACCGGGTGTAGCAAGGGAATGCTAAACTGATAGAATCTAGGTACTTTGATCAGATCTTGAGTTCAAAATTTTCAAATTACGTGAAATCAATCTTAAAATTCTCCCAGGAAAACATTTTTTCCAACCATATATTTTACTCAATCATTAGACATACAGTCAGGTCACAATTAACATAAGATAGTAAGGTAAAATCATCGGAGCCAAACAAGCAACTAGTTTTTCTTTTGTTCATAACTTAGATTTTAGGAAAGCTATTGACCTCATCTAGATCTTGTTTTAATCCTAAGAATWAAGGCTTTATATCAATTATAATGGCTCATCCATAATCAAAATTTTCTGCCCTTGATTTAGTTGCTAAACCGAAGACAATAAACAGTGAGAAAATTCCACCTACTATCATGCTTATAATAACACTTACACAAATAACATCCTATTTCTTCCATCCAAGACATCCAAATAACTCAAATCTAGTAATCAACTAAATTCAGTAAAGCAGACATGCTTGAATGCCAAAACCAAGATATACAATTCAAACATTACCACAAGATAGGCCTAACAATTCATTCCTAGGTTTTCATTCGGCTAGCATGCACAAATACCAACTTATCCACCTAAACATGATTTTTAGAAGGATCAAGATGAGCTACTTCAAGTAAGAAGGAAATTATGAATTTTTCTTGGATGAATTAACTGAATGGATGCTGGTAAATAATGGCAACAAGAAGCAAGGAACCACTCTTGGAATTTCCAGCAGCAATGGCACGAAAATGAGTTCCTAGGAGGCCTTCTTGGCACTTCAAGACTAGGGTAGGAAATGAAGAGGGAAGAAGAAATTTCTGGTAAAGAGATAGCCAAGAGACTGAGAGTGAGTTTAGAATTGCCATGTAAATAAAATGGGGTAGCCGGCTATAATGGGGAAGTATTTATAGAGGTGAGATTCTTCGAGATAATGGAGGAAAGTATTTATAGAGGTGAGAGTCTTGGAGATAATGGAGATTTGTCTTCAAGAAAAAGGAAAATTCCTGCTTGGGAATCAAGAACAAAATAAGGCTTTTGTGAGAAGCCWTTTAGGAGGATAAGTCTAAGGATGAACTGGAGTGGGAATCAAGTAGAAGGAAGAGGGAAAACCGAGTGGGATTTGATTAGAAATATTAAGACAAAACTTTAATAGGAAAATGACAGAACATTGGAATGCAAAATTGGATTAAAGCTGAACTAATAAGACAAAATGACATGCAAAAGAGAGTTAAATTAAGGGGAATAGAGAGGAGGAAACAGATAAGGGACACGAACAAGAAGAGAGTGATTTAAATTTAAAGAATAATAAGACAAGAGTCTTGCATGCAGTCTTAGACACATGTGTAGAGTTGAGCATCTAAACAAATTGAAATCAAGCAAAAGAAAGCAAGCAATTGAAGAGAAATGGCAATCGTGCATACGTAGGAATAAAAGTGCAAGTTTACATCAGGAATTGGGGCTTTAAAATTGAAGAGTTTCAGCCGAGACTTTAAATTAAGAAGGAATTTCAAATAAACTTGGGTAGGATTCAAAAGAGAATTTCTAGTTAGGCCGAGGAAAGCGCACAGCTTCATTATCGTCTAGTCTAATCTAATTCTCTATTCGAGTTTATCTTGACTAAAAAAATAACTAGCTAATTCTAAATATTCCAAGTTATCCAACACGATACTTATTATTTCATAATCGTGAATTCCGTGCATTCTAGGGTCATGACCTAAAGGAATGTGGATCATTATAATACATCACCTCTTCACTCGTGGAATATTTTTCTTCTTTGCTAGCCTTAACCACTGCAAGTGTAGTTTAATTTTTTAGATTATTTTTTCAAAGTTTGAATTTTTAAAAATATAAAATACAATATTTATTATGTAAAATATTACAACCATATTGAATATCTGACCATCTTCTTTCTTTTTTTGACAAAACTATTATAAGGATTCAAGTTGAAACAAAAGGAAATCCCTAACATAAACTAATTTCGAGAGAATTAAGGAAAGTAATTCYAGAGCTCAAGTCTAGAATGATAATTAGTTTTTAATTGGGGGAAGTATGTAAAAGGTATAACTTTGCACTCCATTGTCCTTTCAAGGAAAATGAGCACTTATTCTAGTAGGCTTCTAAGGGACCTACACACGAGATTTTTAATTGCAATTTCAACACATTTTTGTCCTAAAGTGGGGCCATAATGACAAAAACTTTGAATGGCCATGGCTTTTGTTCTAGGTGGTCCATTTTGGAGATTTTGTGGCACTTCCGTCTAAATTTTCAAGATCTCATTACACCTTAGGCATAAAAATCTAGTTACTGTAGTGTCTGAAATCCTTCTTGAAAAGCTTTGGACATAACACAATACAAATTTGGCTGCCCGAAACCTATGGGAGTTAGGGTCCCATGTACACCTCGAACTCAAAATATCCAAGTCTTTTAGTTGGTCGAAAGTGGAACACGAGTGTTCAATATCCTTCCAATATTTGTCCAAATATAAATTATTGCACCTATTTCAGCCATCCAAGATAAGTGATTAGTTCTCAAAATGAGCAACAAATACTACCATTATTGTATTAATGGATAGTGTAACACCCCCAGATTAGGAACTGTCCTAAGCTGAGAATATTACATTACATAACTCATAGAACAATGAACTATTGTAGAAAATAAAAGAAGTCTTAAACCCTTGTCAAAAAGTTTATAAAAATCCAACAAAGTTTCCTCTATAGTAACTACCCCCTGCATATATTCAAAAAGTTCTCAACATTTTCAAATACCCTTTCACCACATACACTCCCACCCAAATAAACATCCAATGTAAAGAGAAATGTGCTCCAACAATTCTTTTACCAGCCCAACAATTATTCAAATAGAAATTTGAAAAATCCAAAAGAATTTAAAACACAATCAGCTAAACTAAATAAGAGATATCCTAATGGTATGCAAAAATCATTCTAGACAATTAACTATCTTATTCTATAAAATTTGTTTAGTAATGCCTCAGGGAATCTTGGTTTGCCCACAAGTGACCCCCTCGCACAATCTGCCCACACATCACCTGAAATGCAAAATGAGAGAAATGGAATGAGCTATAAAGCTCAGTAAACAAATCTCATGCATGAATGCATGAATATACCCTACATTTCATGAATTATAAAACTTCACCTTTTCAATGAAAACTTTCAAAACATTTCCACTTCATAACCTTTTTATAAATTCCTTCCTTTCAAAATGTATAACTTGTAAAAACCTTTCATTTCATTACATTCGTGAGCTCACTGAGTGTAACGCCTAGCCATTAAGCTGCAGTGGGCCATTTATTCTTTGGCACTCGATTACATTTCTACCGGTAAAACCGCAAAGTGGTTGACATTCCTTTACTTTTCCTTTCGTCTCCTCACCTCCAAAGAGATGAATCATCACATTTCCCTACCCTCCCAAAGGGTCGGTTTGGGTGCGCCGGTCCCCCTATGTACCATTTCTCACTCATCTTTCATGGCTAGGTTTATAATCCTATCCAAAAACTTTAACATTTTCCTGAACACGTTACAATTTATAAAATAAATTCTCTTTCAAAATTTTATTTCCTAAACCATTCACTTTTTAAATGTTTGAATGGCTCATGCCAGGAATGATGTAGAATACTATAACTACATGCCCATGACGTGAAATGCACACATTTGTAATTAACATGCCATTCGACATAATAATGGTACCAGATATNACTGAAAGGGTGAGGTTGTTTTCTGTCTCGATTTGTGTTTTTACTATAGCTAAGTCTTTGCTACAACATTATGCTCAGCAGCCATTGCTGCAGCCTGTCTGCAACATTGATGTTTGACTTCTTGGACATCAGTACACAAGGGATTTTTARCTCTAACTCACTTTTAAGCTTTATTCATCTATTGTGTGTGCAATTTCTGTGATCTATTCCCAAATCTTTGTAACTAAATAATTTTAGATTATTTTACTTCATTTTCGTGACAACCATCAACAACTATTTAATTTTATTAGCAATTTAAACCATCACTCTTGAACCAACAATCCTTGTGAGACGATATTCTTATTCATCTATATTACTTGTAGACCATGTATACTTACATGAGTRAAAGTTTACTGCGTATGCAATTTTGTCTATCAAGTTTTTAGCGCTGTTGCCGGGGATTGTTAAGTGTTCGAGTGATAATTGAATTTCTATTACTTTTTATGATTCTTATTCCTATCCTATATTCTTATTCTTTTTTCTTGTTCTTGAYGGTTAACTTTCTCCCATGAATGTCTAAAGGGGACAACACGTATCCCTTTGATCCTGAACCAGAAAAAACTTTTCATTCTAGGAGAAGAAGACAACATGCAAGTGCTAGTAAAAAAAGAGAAATGGCTGGAAGAGAACAGAAGAATTTGCCAGGTMTAGGCATAGAACTCAATCCTATAGGGTACGCCATAACAATTTGCTGCTGAGCATAATRCTGCAGCAATGACCGCTAAATTAAATTCAAAAAGAAATGGTGGAGCTATGGTTGATGATAGGAATAGATCCATCAGGGATTATGTTGTACCTATGTTAGATGATCTTCAGCCAGGCATTGTAAGGCTCCTATTCAGGCTCAGCATTTTGAGTTGAAGCCAGTTATATTTTAGATGCTTCAAACAGTGGGRCATTTTAGTGGTATGGCTACAGAGGATCTTYATYAGCATATTCGTTTGTTTTCTGAAGTGGGTGATGCTTTTCAATTGYAAGGGGTCAGTAAGGAAGCTCTCAGAGTCAAACTTTTTCCATATTCATTGAGAGACCGAGCTAGAGACTRGTTGAATAATTTACCTCCCCATTCTGTTACTTCATGGAGTGACTTGGCAAGGAAGTTCATGTTCAAATACTTCCCTCCCACCAAGAATTTCAAATTACGGAATAACATTACGGCCTTTCAACAACATGGTGATGAAAATTTTTTTGAGGCATGGAAGAGGTTCAAGAAGCTTTTGAGGAAATGTCCACAATATGGGATCCCTCATTGGATTCAAATGGAGACTTTCTACAGTAGATTAAGCTCTCAATACCACAATATAGTAGACGCCTCATCTAATGGAGCATTGCTTGACAAGTCATATAATGAAGCTTTTGAGATGTTGGAAAAGATTGTCAGTAATAGTTTTCAATAGCCTACAGCCAGATTCTACACTGCCTTCAACAGCAACAAAAGTAGCAGGAAGTCGTGAGCTTGGTATAGTATCTTCTTTTGTAGCTGAATTAAGATCCATCTTGAATATGTTGAAGTCTATGCAAGTGCAGTCAGATTTATCTATGCGAGAGCAAGCTTCTTTGGGGCAACACATATCTATGGCATTACCTTTATTGCCTTCTTATGTATACTATGGAGAGGGGCACTCTTTTGAGAGTTGTCCCTCTAATCTGGAATCAATATGTTATGTTGGAAGAGGGTTCAACAAGAACAACAATCCCTACTCCAACGCATACAATCCGGGATAGAGAAACCACCCCAATTTTTCATGGGTGGCCAAGGAAGCAACCAAGCACAAGGGCAACAGTTTAAACCTCTTGCACCACGTGGAATTCAACAACAAAATCATTAAAATAGATTACAACCTAGTGATTAGAACAACTCTCTTGAAAGACTTCTCAAGGAATTTATGGCCAATAATAAAACAAGCGTTCAGAGATAAGATTCAATTATTTAGAGTCACACTATCTCACTTAGGAACTTGGAGAACGAAAGGGACAGCTTGCAATGCTTCGAATAGTAGACCTCATGGTACCCGTCCTAATGATAAGATGGTAAGGAACATTGCAAGGCTATCACCTTGAAAAGTGGTAAGGCGTTAGGTGAGGCCAATCAAAAGAAGAAAGTTCCAACTAAAAGAGAAGAACTAGAAACTGAATAGAAGGCTAAAATTGTAACTGACATTGGTACAAGGCAGACTGAATTTAATACTCCAACATCACCAGTTAATGCAAGAAATTCTAATGCTACAGTATTACCACCAGAAAGGGCAAATTTGYGACCAGTTCACCAAAAGTTGCCATTTCCCCAATAATTTCAGAAAAGCAAGAAGCCAAGCAATTCGACAAGTTTSTAGATATCTTGAAACAACTTCACATTAATATTCCACTTCTAGAAGCATTTGAGCAAATGCCTAATTATGTGAAGTTCATGAAAGACATCTTGACCAAGAAAAAGGAGACTAGGGGAGTATGAGACTGTAGCTTTAACTAAGGAGTGTAGTTCTATATTATAGAATAAACTACCTCACAAGTTTAAAGATCGGAGTAGTTTYACCATTTCATGTACTATTGGRAGCACTTATAGTGGGAGGGCTTTATATGATCTTGGTGCCATCATAAATCTGATGCCCATGTCTGTATTTAGGAAGCTTGGAGTGGGAGAAGTCAGACCGACCACAATCACTCTTCAGCTCACAAGCAGATCTTTGGCTTGTCTGAGGGTATAATTGAGAACATGTTGGTAAAGGTAGTTAAGTTCATTTTTCCTGTTGATCTCATTGTTCTAGACTATGAGGAAGATAAGGAAGTTCCCGTTATTCTTGGGAGACCATTTTTGGCAATCGGATGAGCCTTGATGAATATAAAAAAGAGAGTTGAYAATGAGAGTACATCATCAAGTGGTGACATTTAATGCCCTCAAGCTATGAAGTTCCCCAATGAGGTTAAAGAGTGCTCGTCTAATGATGTGATTGATCCTCTAGTGGTTGAAAATTTCCAGCAATGTTGCAACACTGATTCTAAAGTAATGAATAAAAGTGCAGATTTGGAGTTAGAAAATTTTATGAAACATGAGGAGAAAGAAGGATATTTAAATGAGCTAGTAGCCGCCAAGAAGCCCTTCTTCACACAAAAAAAGCAATTTGAGCCACTTAGTCCATCTTCAAGAAGTTT
>MEJB01000767.1:46178-70222 GCA_001752375.1 Rhazya stricta
CCTGAAGTGTTATTTTAGATAAATTTTAGTGAATAAAATAAATGGTTAGATAGAAAGATTTTATATATTGTTTAAATTATTTCTTTATTGATTTAACTATTCGTGCATTAAATTCTTTCAAGTTTTGCAAATTTTAATGTTGGTAAATGTTAAGTTGATAAAAGATTGTGTTGGAATGGATGATTTATTTATATTGAATTTTTGTTGAGTTGGAATACATGATATTTACGAGGATTAAAAATATTTGGAAACTTTTTTTATTATATACAGGGAGTAGTTGTTGGAGGAAACTTTATCGAAATTTTTATAAAACGTTTTAGACAAAGTATTCAAATTTTTATTTTCTACAGTAATACTCTCGATTTAAGATAATTTTTAATCTGAGAGTATTACACATATTCTCCTATAGCTCTATCTTTATCATCACATCGCTACAGCTTTGTTTCCATTATTATTAGCTCCCGCTTGTTCGGCCATTTCCTCAACTCTAGCTAAACCACGTTGCACCCTTTTGGATTATTAGGCAGCAACTCAAGTTCTTCATGCTCTTTCATACATGAAGTTTAATGATCCAGTAAGAACACAAGTAAACCAAAAAAAATAATGAAAAAACCAAAATGAGATAAAGAGTAAAACTCTGCACACAAGTATCAATCTTCGATGACCACACCAAAAACTTGTTAGCGAAATATGCAGTACTGTCAATTTAGCACACGCAAGTATATGCAAACAACATGCAATATAAAAATGAGTTTAGGAATAAAAAAAAGACTAAATAAATTTGATTAGATTGGTAAAAGGTTTTGGACACAGGATAAGAACAAAATTCCTTTTAAGGGGTAACTGATGTACTAAAGTAGTTAGAATTAATAAATTCYTTAAATTTATAATAGTTATAAATTGCACCAGCAATGCTATAGCAAAAATTTTAGTGATCGCAATCTTTCTAGATCTGTTTGTCCTCGATTCTCTAAAGTAATCTAAATCATATTCCTATGTAAATCCAGATAAAAAATCCAATTTTGAACGCGTAACTTTATAGTTTTATAAGTAAAAAATATATTTCTATATTACTTACACATCGATAACTYGAAGATTAACAAATTCACATCATTCAAGTTAGATCTGTTGATTTAAAATCTTTTCGGACTCAAACAACACCATTGATGGTGAAACAACACCAAAGTCTAAAAATAAAATCACTTACATAAACCCAAGTCAACTGAACATTACCGCATAAAAAGTAATAGWTCTCYATTACAAATGAAGGTTCATCATCAATTCTACCTAATCAAAAGTGGCTCATCCTTAACAAAATAATAAAAAAAAGACAACTAACTGACTCCAATTTCCCCTAATACACGAAACGCATACAAATTTAGCTGAATGGCTGGAAATCCAAAGGATCCTGACTTATAAAATCTTACCTCTTATCAATTCCTACTCATATCATGCAAATAATCAATAGATCAAATCTGTAGGACTTCTCTTTTGGGATCTTCTTAAGACTGGAAGAAAATTATGTCTTCCTTACATTCAAGCAAGCTCTCCCATATATATCTACTCTTCCACGGAGATGTTTGTTCTCTTAAAAGAACTCTCTCTGCTACCTCACACTTTATAGCAATAACATCCCTAAAATCACTAGGCTTAATTCCTCGACAGATAAAAATAAATCCTCTTGCTCCGCCGTCCGGAAAAGGAAGCTCAGCAGTTCCTCGATGTTATTGATTATGTGTGTACTCAACTATCCTGGAAAATTCCCACCTTGAATTGCTTGTAATTTTCTTGATAGAATTGCTCATATGGAACCACTATATAGAAGTCAAATTTGCCCTAATCTATCTGAGAACACTTTCCATATACTTGAAGTTTGCAAACACGTTCTGATGGTCCACCAGAAGGCTTCTACCTCAAACCTTCTTTTATTTTAAAAGCTATGTAGGCACTATCTACATATGAACCTTACGTACTACTTAATTTACTGCTTTCAAGAAAACTTATCTTTTGTTACAAAAAATAATAAAAAAGAACTCTCATTTTTAAAGTTTAGACTCGTTATCTAGTCTCTTACAGTGCATTTATAAAACGGATTGGGCAATTTTCCTTGAGCAACCCATTTACAGTGATGCGGCCAAAAAGAAGGCCAAACAGAAAAGAAACCCTCCAAGAAACCAATGGGGTTTTGAAATTCTCTTGAAGGAAACGACCAACAAATTATGCATCWTTTCCTTATTCCTGAGCCCCCTGAAATTGGAAAAAACAAGGAAGTACAAATTGAACACTAAAAACAAATATAAATATGTATAGCAACTCTAGTATACAGTTCAAGCTCTGGTTCATATGGTTAAAGATAGAACGGAAAGAGAAAAAGTGGAAGAGACAAAGTAGGATCACAAAAGGAATCAGATCCTATCTGGTATGTCACTCGAAACAATCAGCCAAGAAGGTCCGTTTCATTGCAAGCAATATGGCTATTCAATTAACATCAGAAAACATAGCTTTATTATTCAGCAAATTACTTCACTACTATATGTACATAAAATCTTGTTTCCTTATAATATTTACAATAGGACATCTCTTGAGCCAAATCAATCTTAAAGCATTCGAGTTCCACAATAAAAGTTGCATATTTTCAACGTTGGCAGCAATTTACAACTCGTAGCAGGTAGATACAGTTTTATATGAAATGAACTGGAATTGATTTCAGTAAAGAGAACAATGAATAAAATGCAAATTAGATTCACCAAAAAAATGCATGCCGAACCATGTACTGCTTTTAAAGGSCAATTTGACTAGAAATAAAGAAGCTTAACTGTTTAGCAGCATCATAGAAACAAGACCCGCTATCCCCAAAAATATAAAGAAAATAAATAATAAGAAAGCAAACAAATAAATTGATGACAAAAAAATATGTGAATGTTAAAAAAAAGTAAATTGACCAATAAAGCCACTTGTGCATATTTTTGCAGATCAACTGGTGGCTTTAATCCTAAACCACTAGGCATAAACAATGATCAGAAAAGGAAAACTTCCCCTGCTGGGCTAAGTGGATGCCTGTGACATACTTTGTTTTAGTCAATGCTGCTAATTGTTCCTGCAGCATTTCCTTCCCCTGTAAGGATGTGGTCTGGATCCTGAACAGTACAAAAACTCATTGGTTATAGGACAGGAACTACAGAAGGAATAGACCGGAGTAGTAGTAATCCAGGACCTACCTCCATTCCCCACTTGATATAATCTGGGGATTCACACGCCTTGTACTCATCAACAAGACTCTCAACTATATCTCTAGATTCATCAAATTCTGAAAGATCATTCTCCTGCCCATGTATTGCAATATATAATTAGGTAAGACAACTAGACAAAGAACCAATTGACCTTTTAAACTTCATAAAGACAAGAGTAGCCAAAAGAAGTTCAAAATCACGTTTTAATGCTAAAAACAGAAATACAAAGGATTAATATCAATTTGAGGTGACAGCATAAGGGAGGTAAAACCTATTTTACACAGCTATAGAAAACTCTTAAAACTGACATTCAAACAGAACAATAAGATACAATAAGTTAGGAAGCTCCTGTCCCATTAAAGACACAAAATGATTTGCACATTGCAAAATGAGGTACTGGTTCATACTTCAAAGTATTATAATTGTTTTAGATTGCATAAGCGTAAACCTGAACACACTTATTGCACTTCCCATAAATCTCAATATGCTTGAGATTTTATACAATTTTTTCAAGGAAAGAAAATGCTGTTTCAATTATTCCAAAACATTTCAAAGACCCAAGGAAAATGCTCACCCTTCAGGTATCCAGTCTTAATGAAATGGTAAACTAGATTTTGATCCTCAATCCAAGTTCACTAGAAAATTTCCAAGTGGGGTGCGGATTCCTCATCCTCTTCCTTGTAAAGCTTCATTTCATTATAAAACTTCTTTTAAATAAAGTAACATTAAGCATTAGTTCAGGCGGTTCTTTATGTTTGGCAATTGAGTAACTCTTCAACRACAAGCAAATTAAATTGGCTTCTAAATCAAAATAAATTTGGTTTCTTCATAGTGATTACAGTATCAGTTTTTAGGCTAATATTTCCTATTCCCTAGCCAATTCAATAGATTGGAAACTACAGCGTTTACTTTGGCCACTAAAACATTCCAAATTTATATAAGAATAACCAAAGGAGATCCAGAGAAGTCAGCATAAGAGCTTGCCATATGTGCTTAGGTTTTCCTGATAAATTAATCTCACAATGCAGTCTCATCTGTGAACAAACTGAAATCTTCAGTCTAAAATTCCACAACAGAAGACTATGACAAATCAAACTCTAAACTCCCTACTATAGCTTGAAACAAGAAGCACTTTCATAAATTAGAACCTTATACCTGTTTCACTCTTTGTTCTTTATTAGCAATGGAAAACGGGCTGGACCACCCAAATTTGGGCTTGCTCTTGGCCAGGTCATCGACCCAATTTTTTTGCAGACCAGTCTGGGCTGCTTCTACAGTACAGGCCGGATCAGGGCCAGTAAAAGAAAAACAAAAGAACAAAGTAGAGTGTGTGTTCATTTGTGGCCCGGACTAATCTAGATACCTGRACTGCATGACCAGTGGTTAGCCAAAACAGTTCATTTCCTTTTTCTTTTTTGTTTAAGTTTAAGTCAGATACTTAGAAACTTTTATCTATCAATCATCATTCTCTTTCAGCTCTACACCTCAACCCTAGTCTCTGTTTGCCACAGCCCCTCTGTACTCCTGGCCACCTGTTTCACTCCCCAAACTGCTCTGCGAATGACCCTATTTTTATAGATGTTGTATTTTTTGCCTTAACGAATAACGTATTCATGCGTTATCAACTTTTTCGTTTGTCATATTCCTTTTTTTTTTTTTGGCCCCCCTGAAAACAAAATAAAATCTCAATCAGCGAATATGTTATTAAACAAATAACGCAATCTATAAATGCACATTCACTTCTCCAACTCTCTCTCCCTCATCTTGTTTCTGTCTCTCCCCAAGGCCACCATTATCATCTTGTTGGCACTTCTATTCTTAATAATAAAATATACCAGCAGGAAAAAACCCACAAATTGGGCACCTTTCAAACTCGTCATAAAATAATGGCTTTCAATCAAGAATTTATTGCATTTGAGTCTTTGCTCTCATCTGCTGTTTCTCCATTCACTTCAAAATTCAAAAGTGGCGTCGAATTTGCTTGAGACAGAGTTCAGGATTGTTGCCTTTGGTTTGTAACGAGATCACCAGAGTAAAAACYTCAGATCACTCTGAGATTTCAAAAGTTAACGACTTTGGCGAAGACAGAGAAAGAATGCAGACCAATTCTGAGTAAAGATGCAAAGATATGTGCTGAAATTGAGTCTGAGGAGAAAAAGAAAGTTCAGAAAGCATTGACTGAACTACAAGTCAAAGTGAGTGGMTAACGCATTTATGCACTCTGTTATAACACATTCATTGATTAAAAGAATAACCTAATAAATGAAAAAGTGGACATTATGAGAATGGCTCAAGGCCAYAACGCATTAAATGAATGCATTTTCATATTTAAAAAATGGCAAATAGTAGATAATGTGTTATCAATTAGGGATGATGCGTTCAGTGAATGCGTTAAAGCCAATTTTGCAACATAGTCTAAAATTGAGCAATTTGCTGAATGATGAACAAAATAGGGCCAAACTTGGAAAAAGCCCTATTTCCGATGCTATCGTTGTAACGGAAGAGGTTTTAGCTGCCCCCATCTCAACTGTTCTGGCCTAGCAAGTTTTTAGCTCGAGGGTAACACGTTGAGACGCACATCGCCATGTCGCCAAACTCCTTGGAAGCGAAGTCATGTGGTGACGATTGGGAGAAGGCCAAGCAATGACAACAACAGAATCTTTGGCCCGATAGTTTAGAGTTGTTGGACATACTCATTGATTCCGGACACTACTACTACAATAACAAGAGGCACTACTGCTACAGCAGGTAGTGATGATTAGTTAAAAGGGGGTCAAGATAGGAAAACTTTGTAGGCTTTGATTCCTCTAATTCCTAAGAGGATACGTAGGCAACTAAAATTAAGTTCAAGTCCACCCGCCCTCTCCCTTTTCTTTTTCTTTTATTTTTATTTTTTCCAGAATGGGAACAGCCGATTCCAGGGACCGCTGTAAAGAATTAACACGSCCCTCCACTAAAATGGGATGATGTCCTAACCACTGGACGGAAAGGACCAGCAAGAACTGGGGGCCCTCCRGTCCCAGTTACTTCCATAAATCCTATTGTATTCAYTGAGATCTGTTGACTTCTCATTTTGAAGAACCGGGAACTGACAATTTCTGAACCGTGGTCACCCCTATCTCGAACATTCCTAGAAGGCTGCCAACCGTAGTGACATTAGCAGTATGCTGTCACTAATCTCACATTCCACTAATATATAGGTTTTTCTATTGCAATTGGTGATGACAAGACCAGCCCAACCATGACCTACAAGGTCAAAAATGGTTTTGAAGTTACTTCATGCAGATCAGCAAACTACTCTCCTAAGGTGCGGAGACATTGTCATCTTATGCAGTTTGACAACTCAAAAGCTCAAAAGGGAGTTGATTAAGTGAACTGCTGATAAAATCTAAAAAATAAATAGCTAAAAAGTAATTACAAAAAAAGAAGAAAATGAAACATGAAGCATCTTAAAGGATAAGTAACATCATTAGGCCATCTTTGATTTCATGATGAAACTCAATTATCTTAGGAAAGCACCGCATTGGAATTTAATTTTCCTAGAAGAAAATTATCAAGTCAGAATACTGAAGAAACTACACGCTTGAAAATTTTGTGTTAGGATAGTAAACACAAACATTCACATTGCTAACTAACTGACAGAAATTGCTATATTATTGCTGCCMATAAATCTTAAAATTGAAACTAGCATTATAGAAAACATAGCTGTTACCAAGGCTAGCAACTTACAGCAAACATTGGATGATTCCTGTAGTTGTCAAGAAAGGCTTGTCTCTTCCTCAACTTCTCATACTGGCTCAAACACTTTGAGAATAAGTGGCGGATGCCAGTATGACTAGCTAGCATTAAACCACTCACCTATGAAATGCGGAAACCAAACTCAGTTGATCCGTAAACTTTAGAGTATCATCTTCAGCAATTTCTTATACTACTAGGAGTACAATGAGAAAATTCCACATTGAAAGTTACTAGTTTGACTGAATGACAAATCTGATGTAGAGCTACTGCTGGAGATAGACAGAGTTAGGTGAAATCCACATTGCGCAAACTCAAATTCATGGTCTAATATGCTGCTCAACCAAAGCAAAGAATCGAGTTTTACTTCAAGAAACATGATTGCTGGAAAAATTAATAGTCTTGTTCAAACCTTTGTAASTATGCACTCTTTTACAAAGGTCACATCAGAGACACTAATACAAAGGAATTCATGCGAAAACATTCATGGTTTGAGAGACCATTGCACAAGGCCACTCATGATGGCTTGAAAAGTGAAAATTGTGAGGTTGCATTCCAGCATGTCAAAGAAATGACAACCTTMTATCCAGAAAAAAGGCAAACAGACAAATGGCGGCCAGCCTCCGAGGACCAGAATGAGGATACTCAATAATAAAATATTTCCACATAAAAGYAAATAAATAAAACACCCCACAAACTGGTAAAGCTATATATAAATGCTACTCAAACTTGGGACTCATTAACTCGTTTAAAAGCTATGACGAAGCACGTTAGAAAAAGTTTCCCTGTTATTCACAGACGTGAGCACTTCACAAAACCTCATTCATTTAAACATCCCTAATCAGCATCTGAGATAAACAGAAAATTTAGGAGTAAAATCTCACTCTGTGAGCAGTCTGAACATAAGGAGACTTTCTAGATAGAGCAACCTATCGAAAGAAACACGAAGAGTTGTTATTAATTTTAAATTAACAAATGAAAAYAAATAAGTTAAATCCATACTTAATAAGGTCAGACAACATGCCTGGATGCTTGCAGGGCCCCAATCAATAAAATTAACAAGCTTTCTTTCRCGTATCCTCTGCAAGCTTTCRTGAACCTGGACTTTGAAAGATTTTAAATATTTAAAGGCAGAAGTCARTTACAGCAAACTACATCATAAATATAAACTAAAACATGGAAATATACAAGCTAGCTGCACCTGTCTCCAAGAATATTATTCAAGTACCTCAGAAAGTCTAATGTCAACTAAGACAAACAGTTATGAAACTGAGTTGAAGGTCTATATTTTGCAAGATGTRCAGAAAATGCATATAAACGGACAAGGCAATGTGAAACATCAGTTTTTTCCTTATGATTGTGACATGTAACCTCAAATATAAAAGGCAAGAAGTAACCAATGACATCAAAAGTGATCTTTGCTCCAAGACTTCTTGCAATATAACTCCATGTCACCCTACTGAGTAAATAAGATCATTGAACTTGACCCTTCCTTTCTTCAAGAAATAATTAGAATTTGAGCAAACTCAACCAAATTTTAGCAAGCCAAGGAACTGTGGATGAGTACATGCTAAATGCCTTGACCAAAAGGTTGCAGCAGCCAAATTAATTAACCAAATCTAGTCAGAGCAACTTAGAAGTCCATCAGGGACATCACATAATATCATGGAGAATGAAAAGACGTGAATGATACATATCAAGCAACTTTGAAATTACTAAGTTCAAAATCATAAATTGAAAAAGTCAACCAACAAAGATACTCAGCAAGCAACTAATGAAGATAAGTCAATTGAGACGGAAGTTGATATGCAATAAATCATGAAGAAACTTTGACACGACATTTAAGCATTATTATTGTGTTACACTTGATAAACCCTGAGCCAAAATTCACAGCTGTGACAAAGTTGAATCTGCAATACAGATGCTTTAGTCCTCAAGTGACTTCTTATAGCATTGGTTCATTGAAGAATTGTAAGTTGAACAATCTATTATAATCACCTGAGTAGGATCAACTTCTCCTTGGATAATGTTCAGAATTGAGATGTACTTTGCATGACTAGCCTCTTTTGTCCGAGCACAAGAAGAAACCATAATGTTCTTCGTCTGAAAAAACAGAAGAATAMCAGTACATCTTCATATTATCCAAGAGAAACAACTAATAAATGCTTTTACTCTTGCCTGAAGAAGTCTTCTCATCACATCTAACACAGTTGTTTTGCGAATCACATTGGCCTGCAAAAAGAATTTATTGGCTTAGAATGCTAATTTTTATTCCTTACTTGCACTTTTTCTTTCAGAGGAGGCATGAGAGATTCTACAAACTCTTAGAACTGCAAAGACATTATGCACATACTAAACAATCTCAGAAGTTGAAGACTTCATGTTGGATTGGAATTTAAGCTCCATTTTTAGGATGTAGGTTCCAATTAGCAAATAAAACGCACTTGGACAACACACTCTAAATACAAGGATCATAAAATTTTATTCAACACCCTCAAGCCTTCCACTGGGGACCATTACGCCAAAAGTGAGATAAATGCCACCCCTCTCTTTCCTTCTATGGCCCCAATGTCGCTCTTCAGGTTCATAAAAAAGGAATCCTATCAACTTGTTCTGACCTAAGATAATAAGTTCATGCGCTTGGTAAGCTTCAGCATTTAGAAAGAAAAGAAGACTTCCATCTCCAGGTTTATCAAAGAAATAGCTAACTTCTTTTGCAGTTCACTCAATACACATCACCATATCTTCCCTGGTCCCCTCTCCCACTACTCCACCACTGCCGTTGTCCTCCCTCATCGTTACCACTGCTGCCCTCTCCCTCTCAGCAACCCGCATCCCCTACTCCAGCCACTGCCTCCATGGCAACTGAGGGTACCAGAGCCACAAGAACTGGCCATTGTTGTTCAGGCTGCCACCAACTGCTATTAGCTGCCATCACAACTGCCTGCTCTCAACTACTCTCCTATTCTCCTGGCTTKACAACCTTCCTCCATCCCCCACTCCAGCCACCATGCACCTGCCACACCCACAATATGCTTCATTCCCAGTTCAGTCCCTCTATATGCAAACACTCCCCCCCCCCCAGCCCAGGGAACATCCCCTCCCCTTGAAAAATAAAAGAAAAGGAAATTGGAATCCCTGAGAAACTATATTTCAAAAAGCATCAAAGAAAATGAGGAGAGAAATCTAACCTGACGTTCAACTGTCAGTGGTGTATATCCTGTCATTAGGAAATGGCATCTAGGAGTAGGAATCAAAGAAGCAAGCAGGCCAACTAAGTCATTATTCATATACCCTGGATAACGCAGTGTTGTTGTACTTGCTGACATCACAGTAGAWACTAAAGAGTTTGTTTGGGCAAAACTGGGAGTTGTAATATGGAGACGCTCCACAGCAATTCTGTTAAGTGCAGTATTATCAAGAACAACAACGCAATCAGCATTGAGTGTCAACCGCTTGAGCGTCAAAAGGGAGTTGTAAGGTTGCACCACCACATCACTGGTCTCATTCTGGTTAGGAAAAACACTATATGTCTGAACAAGTTTTTTGCTGTAGCGATCATTCAAAGTTTCCAATAGATATGAACCCATACCTACATTAAACCAGGCATTAGTGACCCAAATGTGAAAGTATTGAGCTGCAAGCAAATATAATTATTATATCATAGCACATATTCATATTAAATTATGATAATTTCACKACTTTGAGTCACTAAAATGGCAGACAGAGCCTGAACGATCAGATAAATTGTACAAGACAATCATTTTGTACGAAACTTTACATGTAATKACTTGATATGCTAAGGGCTCAGTTAAGTTGAGGTGACCAGGAACCATGAAAGCAATGAAATTATACAGGATGGCATTTCTGTCCCGCAATTAAATTTCACTTCTGAGAAAAAGCAAAAGTAATAATAAATAACAGTACTCTGTTAATTGAAATCAAAAAAGTTGTTCAAATTCAAGGTCCAGCAACTCTCCAATACCAAAGAAACTTTGCAACTTGTTCACACGTGGTAAAAGAAGTCAAACCTGAGCCCGTTCCACCAGCAATTGAATGGCATAGAACAAAGCCCTCAAGGCTATCACTTCCATCGGCCTCTCTATCAATCATATCCATTAGGTCCTCCTCATATTGATTACCCTGACAAACACCATTATTTCATAAATTATGCTAAGAACAAAACAGTTTACGGTGTAGGAAGATATTAACCAAAAGAATTTTAAAAAAAAATTCTTATTTAAGTTTGAAGACCAGATTCTAGTCTGACTAAAAGAAAAATTATCTTAGCACAAAAAGAGAAAATGTTTGTAGAAAGAGCATAAGGGAGCAAAAATTATATGGCTGTCTGATAAGGCTTTGAATGAGTTTATGCGACTAAATCCATGTCTCTTTGAGCCTTTTAAGTAGGGAAGTCATACAAAATGAGATATGCAACAGAATTTTTAGAATACAAAATTTGAAGATAGATGAGTCAGTACCACACATGGGCCTTTACAAATCTAAGAGAAAGATCTGCTTATTCTAGATATAGAAATAAATAAGCCAGGATACTATGAATTTAACAGTTTATAGAATTTGGTATTTTCGCATGAGAGCAACAAATTAGAACTGCTGATCGCATAATACTGTCTCATTATGAATAAGCTAATTACATGAAGAGATTATATACATCTGGAAGAGAAACAATAGGCGTTCTCAAATAAAATACATCAAAGAGGAAATGATTASTATTTGAAAATTGAAATTCACCATTACTTGCATCATTTTAATTGTGAGATTAGCAAAAAGGAAATGTCAGTAAGTCCCTCACTGGACAATGAATCAGCATTGATGACCACAAATTGGAAGTATCAACTACACAAAGTTTCTTGTGGAAGAAGTTATTCTATAAAACAATAGAGACATCCAGAAAYGGCTCGCTACACAGAATGCAGTGCTACAGGCTCAGCATTGGAGGTATTTATCCAATGAAACATCTAGGTATTCTAGAGCACACAACTTGATAAATGAAACGTCTGGGCATTTTTAAAGACAACTTATTAAAATACTAAATTCAAATACATAGAGCATTTTGATGCTTTCGACAATCTATGAATGGTTTAGCTATAACATATTTTAGAACCTAATGTCGTATTAAAAATTTWAAAAATAAAACTAARAGATACTCCCTGTAGTTCGAATCTGTCTAGAAAATTTACAAAACATTTAGTGGGCAAGTACAGTTAAAGTTGGCCATTAGATGTAGATTGCCATTTATAGCTTATATCAAAGACTTCTCAACTTCAGCATTTTTCATATATGAAGAGAGCAAGGACCTAAAAGAAATAAAGACCTAAAAGAAATAAAACTCATGACCTAAAAAGAGCCAAGTTTGATCGCAATGACTACTTGCCTCGGCAAAAGTTGAGCTCAAACAGCTCAAATGGTTAACTGAATCCAGTTTGTTCTTACTTGTAAACGACTAATGAGTTTGTGAATCTTAATTCAGCACTATTAAAAGTAAATAATAATAGCACTACCAAGATTTACCAAGTAGCCACACATACCTAAATAAAAGAGACTACTTGAACTTATGCAGATTTGAACAAACTTACAGTTAAGCCAACTTGGAGTGGAGCTGTCCCAATGGGATCAAGTTCTCCCAAGCTTTAGTTATTGGAATGTGCTCAAGTTAAGTTCGAGCTCTCACACRAGTTAATCTYAAGTTAAAGAAACTAGATGCTCAACTCAACTCAATGTAATTGCATGTAATCCGAGATAACAATAAAAGGTTGGTGAAATCAGTTAGGACTAAACTAAGACTATTGGTAACCTGATGATAACCGCTTGCCCAGTTATTCCCAGCACCTCCACCATGGTCCGCTATGAAGACATTCTCGTGATTATAGAGGTTCCTGTATTCCCCATTCTGAATACCATTAATCACCCTAGGCTCCAAATCCATCAGTAAAGCTCGTGGGATGTAGTGCTGATCATCAGCTTGGTAGAAGAACACATCTTTTCTATCACCTCCCTGCAAATTTTAGTTGAACTTAAGCAGCAAGCATGTTTTGGCACAATAACACAAGGCACTAAGAATATAGAAAAGAAACTTACTCATTTTAGAATAAGAGGATCAAGTCATGGCATGCAAACAATAATATGTGTTATCCTAATATAGCGCACACAGCAATATGACCATGGAAGCATGAATTTAAATCCTTCAACAAAAGAGGAAGAAAAGTAGGCAAAAATAAATAAATATCAAATAATAAAAAGGGATATGAATCTAGGCTGCRTTTGGATTGAGTTTTTGTTTAAGAWCTTTCTTAACTTCGTTGAAAAATGACTTTGTTTTGCTTCTACAATGAATCATTTTTCTTCATTTAAGAATCTATTTGTTTTGCTTCTTAACTGAAGAAATCCTTTTCAACTGAAGAAATTTCTTCACCATTTGACAATAAATGACCAAAAAAAGCTACAGTGAATTCACTTAAAATCCTTTTCTTCTTTCACCATTATGGCAACAGAAGAAAGGCATTGTTCTGGACGACAAAAGAAAGGTTTCACCCTTATGGCAACAGAAGAAAAGTGTTGTTCTGGGCAACAGAGGAAAGGTGTTGCAGAGAGCTTGATAACAAGTTTAGTGCAGATCTAGATTGATCTTGTGGATTTTATACTGACAATGACCGATTAGCAACCATAGTCAATAAAGTCTCACAAATAATTCCTCTATGATTTGATGATTTGTTGCTTAAAGTCTTTTCGTTTTTATWGTTAATCAATTGTGTGCCTTCATTAATCAACTATGTGATATCCCTTAATCCATTGTTAATTTTCATTAGTCGATTAGGTTCGTCAAATTCTTGATTAACGTCGGCTCATTAGTCGATTAACATATACTCCAAATCAACTATGTTGATTAATAGAGTGAAAGTTAACTGATCATAAGGAAGAAAAATTATAAACCAYAGCAAACTTTGAAAGTTATTAGGTTATTTTGATTTGCTATAAATTTGGAAGTTATAAGGTCAATCGATTATAAGGTTTTCTAAGAAATTGTTATTTCAATTTTTCTTCAAGTAGAAATTAACAAGCTAAAGGCATTCAACTTAAGCAATTTGCTCATTCTAGATAATCAACAAATCACAACAGGTATTTGATTATCGACACAGAAATTATCGATTAAGAGCTTTGTGATTGATTATTGAGGTCAATAATCAATTAAGAACTGAGCTCTCATCAATTATTGTTGTTTCATTAATCGATTATTCTTGTACAGATGATTCGGAATCGCCRGTAAAGATGAGAAGTTTCTATTTTGAATTTTTATTTACAATTGCTTTTAAGTCAATCACAAATCCAAACTTAAAAACTTCCAATCCACATGAATTCTTCAACGAAGAAATTTTTTTAACTTAAGGAACATATTCAAATTTCAAATTCTTCATTTTACCACCTCCTTCAACCAAGAACTTAATCCAAAAGCCAATCCAAGTGAAGCCCTAGACTCCACAATTTTAGAGATAATCATGTGCTTCAGTTATGTAGGTACACATGTATATTTTTGGCAATGAATCATAAGATACCCTATTTTATGGAAAACAGTATGATACTCCACCAAAAAAGAACAAGATTTGAAACTTGAAGCAGCTTTCAGGAATGGAAGTAATGAAAGTTATGTTCTGATAAATGATTCCTCACCTCCTTCCCAAAATAATCCCACCCAGAAATGTTTTTKTGAAGGGGAAAAAGATCCAAGGCATTTTTATTTGTAGAACTTAGGCAACAAATTCAGCATCATTTGCCAACATAGCTGTCTTGCTGAGTGAGCTTATTCACTCTCCCTGCACATAAATTTAAACATAAACTCTTGCTTTGGAATCTTTTAGGTGAGATTTGGATAGCCAAGAGTGGTCTACAAGACAAAAGAGAACAGATACTCCACCATAATTGAAGGAGTCTTTCGGTCTCTCTGACGTTTCATGTCAAAATTTCCAACACACATTATCGTAACATCTGTTCCTTGTTAAATTTATCATACTTGGTAATGCTTTTATTTAGGACTCTCTCCTTCCCATTAAGACCTGAACAAAAAGTCAAACTAAAAATTGATGAAAAGAAAAAATAGGAAATCAAAATTATGTGCGCAAACCTTTTATTCRTTATTTCCAGTTTCCTTCATTTGCCCACAAGCCAGTCATAGAGAGATTGACTTATTCGAAAATTCATACAAAAACAGTTCACCTTTTGCAATTTTATATTCCTTAGTTCCAGTAAAATCATTTAAATGATCATATTATCGTAGCAAATCTGAAGATGAAAAATAAAACCTGGCTCATAATGGCATACAACAAGTAAATTAAATTCCTGTGTGGAACCAAATTAATTCAACYAAACTAAATTTTAAGTAACAGAACTCTCTTATCTGTAGTTTTTCCAAGTAAAACCGTGCAAGAATAACCGCATAATTCATTCTGAAACTCTGATTATATAACCACATAATTCTTTCTGAAACTCTGATTATATAACCACATAATTCTTTCTGAAACTCTGACCATACATTCCTTCCTTACGTTAGTAACTGTTTCATTTTCTTTTGCCTCTCATAGTTTCGTCTCTCTATGAATTCAAGAAACCWATCCACACTTCACTACAAGGTAAAATTAACAAAAAGAAAATTAAAATCTTACCCTAATCTGAAAATTCCAATTTTGGTTATAGTTTCACATCTCTTTAAACCCAAGCTAGCAAAATCTTAAACTCAAAAATGAAGATTATAGAATAACAGCTGACGAAGTTTCAACATCCAATGCTCCTTGTATTCCACATGATTTCTAATATTTCTCCTCCTCATAACTTACTCCAGAACGTCAGAAGCAAGGTTCAAWCCCTTCAATATATATATATGTGTGTGTGTGTGGGGAGAAGTGTGCACCTGTGTAGCGAAATCTTCAAGAATTCCATCCTTGTTAATGCCATGTTCAAGACAAAGCTGTTTCCAGAACTCCATACCGATCTGGTTCCCGCATTGGCCTACTTGGAGAGTAATAATTTCCCTCGGCATTTTTCACCTTTCTTTTTGCAACTGAGTAAAGAAAGGAAAAGGAATTGGGAATTCTAGGGTTTTAGATGGACCTAGGCGGAAATTTAGSTGAAAGGAAAGGAAACGCAAATGGATTCTTCTCCCTTTTTCTCCTCCCCAAACAAGTGGAAGGATTCAATGATGAACGTGGCGGGGATGGAGGGGATTTTGAAGCGAGGAAGATGGGGGAGAGAGGGCTTAATTTTTTATTTTATTTTGAAATTTATAAAAGGCGCATGTTCTCTTTATCATTTACTCCCTCCATTTCTTCTTTTACCTCTCATAGTAGGGGTTGCACAGGCTTTAAAAAATTCCTAATACTAACTCCATAATTTTATCAACGGTAAATAAGGTCTCGAGATATACTATAATAATATGAAAATATTTCACATTGTTAAGGTTGATTATTACTAAGCTCGATTTATTATAGTTAGTTTTTTGATCGATTATAATAAAAAAGTAAAAAATAAAATATAAATAGTGAACCCAACAATTAATATGGTTCAATTTAAAATGCCTATATCTATTGGGGTATTTGTTAAGGTTAATTATTACCAAGCTCGAGTTATCTTAATTAATTTCTTGATGGATTACGATAATTAAAAGTATAAAATAAATCTAAATAGCAAACACAATAATTAACATAGTTCAATTTAAAATGCCTACATTCATGTGTTGAATAAAATCCATTAAAAGAATCAAATATAGAATGTGTTAGATATTAATCATTCAAATAAAAAAATTCCCTTTTATTTGAATTTTGTAACCTTTGTGAGTTGATACTTGATCTTCAATCAAGACTCTTCGCTGGGACTCCTTGTYGATGCTTGATCTTCAATCAAGGTTCCTTGTGGGGATTCTTAATTCCTAATCTTATAGAATACAAGATAGAMTATGATACATATCATATCATAAATTTAGAATAATCTTATTTTGAATATTGAATATTCCCTAAATCACTCAAAAGATATTTGAATGTTTAGTCACATGTTTTAATTGTTTTAGTTGTGGATTCATATTCCATATATTAATTTSTTATATAGCAAAAATTTTTCAATGTTAACGTTGTAGCATTAAARATGCCTATAGKCCTATCTTAATTTCAATAACAAACTCTCTCTTTCTCCCCTCCTTTCTTCACTTTTTTCCCTTCAAGCCCCATTCAACATRACACAATAAAATGCCAGATTACTGATTCTTTTTTTTTTTTTTGAATTACTACTTAAGTTTTTGTTCGCATCAATTGGGAATTTCTAAATGATTAGACATTCATCAACTTAAATTTCTTTTATCGTCTCTAAGCAGAATTTCATCCCTTCACAAGATATAAAGGAGTAGATATGGAAAACCAAACACCACTAGAAAGTTCTCACCCTGTGCCCGACATAGCAACAATACAAAGTCACCAAGTGAATTTATATGAAACAGACCTGAATGTGGATTCTGCACACTACAATTGTTATAGTGGAGATGAGGAACTTGAGGAGACAACAAGACCAACTAAAAGTACTAACAAAATGATAATCTCAATTTGGAGATRAGGGACCCTCATTCGATAACTTGTCCTCTCACCAAATCGCGAGAAGTTAAATGATATAATGTTAAATCAGGTTACTATTCAAAACTTAACCAATTGAAAGTACTAAAATTGAATAATATATCCGGTAGTTTTCTTGATGTCGGGAAACTTTATTTATAACCATCTTATGAGGGTCATTAACCTACCTATATATACGCTTATTGTAATACTTCATGGTAATTTTTTCCACTTTTGCATATTATACATAGCTTTATAATTTATTTCTCTATCTAATTGTTTAACTTATTACTACTACTATCTATGTTCTCACTTATTTTTGTAGCGAATGACTTGGAAGCCGTAATGACCAATGTGCCAATGAGAAAGTGAATAATTGTTATTATTATTTGTTTGTTGCTTTGAATTTATTTATTTAATTAATGAAATTCTACTACCTTTATTTAATTCAAAATTTATGTCTTCTTGGGTAGATTAAGTTGGATTGGAGAGAACCTTTGTCTTAGGTAAACTATTTAAATTTGGGTATAATCCATTTGAGGCCACTCTTTGATCCAAAATCTTGACGCCCAATATTAAACGGTCATTTTTCTTATGGCCTAAGGTCCATAAAGAATAAACCCTCCACTGACTTCCTTAAACAATTTTTACCATCCCTATACTCCATTTTCATCTCGTTTTTGGAGTTAAGGAAGAAAGACGAAGAAGCCATAAAAGGGGGATTTGGGACATGGGTGTTCTTTGAGTCTTTAAGGCTATAATCTCTATAACTGAGGTAATTAGTCTTGTATCTTTTCTTTGCTCTATAATCTCCCTTTTAGTTTAGAACTTTGCTCTTTTTTCATGAAACTTTGGAATGACTTGTTCAAGGAAGATGTTCTTCCCAATTTGTTTTTGTTGGTATATTTGGTGGTATATAGGTAGTATGATAATAGGTTAGACTTTTGGAAATATAAATCTATAGCTTCACCTGTATTTGTTTGAGTCTATAAATGATGTGAGAGGGAAACTATTGATTTTACTAGAGATTATGTACATGTTTTCAACCCTTTTAGTATGATTAAGGAACTTCATACTATTTTGCCTTGAATATTGCTTAGAATCGACCAAGTGACTTTAATTGTAAAATAGTGTGAAATTATGTAATTCATGTGCATTTACAAAGATAAAATACTCTATTTTACAGGGAAAATAATTTTGTAAGCAAAATAGAAGATCACTTGATAAAGAAGTGAAGATTTATTCAATGCTGCGAGAAAATGCTGCAGCACTGAATATTACGAGCAAAAAGGAATATTTTATTCAAAAAGGAAAGTCAAGRAAGAAAAGAAAAGCCATTATTGGATAAAGGAGATAATTATTTCTCGAGTCAAAAAAATAAAAAGCAAAAAGGTGAAAAACAAAAAGTGAAAAAGCAAAAAATGCTTATGACACTTTTTACCAAAGCTTCCAAGATAAGCTTCACGAGACAAAAGGGAGTAAAGGAGCTGAAAACAACCAAGGAACATTTCGGCGAATTCTAAAAACCACGGACAAGAACGAGAAAGAGAGAGAAAAAGAGGAGAAAGAAAGAGAGAAAAAGAGGGAAGCTTGAAGTTAGAAGAAGAAGAAAGAAGACCTTCAAGGAAAGCCTTCACCATTGGATCATCAAGGCTTTGTTTATCCTTCTCTAGTGATTACTTCAAGATGTAATTTCAATATGTTAAATCTTTCACATCGTGGTATTTCATTTCATCTAAGGAACATGAAACCAACTTCTTAGAAGTTAGGGTTTTGATGAACCTATGTACTTAATGTCTATTTGAATGATTTGAGCAAGGTTTGCTCTTTATAAATGCTTTACTCAAGATTATGTGTTATTTACATTCACTGTTTTATTGGCCATGAATAGTATTTGTATGAGTCTCTTGAACTTCGAAAGGTAGTGAAAGAGGTGGAGAACTTAAGTAGATGTGGGTTTGGTTATCTTGGGATAAGGTTTAATATCTTAGGGATACCATAGAATATTGAAGACATTCATATTCCACCCATAAGATCATGTGAGACTTGAACTTTATTCAAGTTTCTTAAGCTAAGTAACTGCGACAGGTAGAATAACTTAGTGAAATAGGAACAAGGACCAACAAACTGAAAGGATGAGGTCATATTTGTCCCAATCTACATTTCTACTGTAGGTAAACTTTTGCTGTAGCATTTTCTCAGCAATCATTACTGTAGCTAGTCTGCAGCATCGATGTATTGGCTAAAGCCTTTGCTGTAGCATTTGCTCAAAAGTCATTGCTGCAACTAGTTTGCAACATTGATGTTTTGACTTCTTGGACATTAGTACAGAGAGGATTCTTAACTTTAATTCACTTTTAAGCTCTTGAMCATATCGTTTGTGTGATTGCTATGATTATTTCTGAATCATTGTGATTAGATAATTTTAGTTTATTTTACTTTATTTTTGTGACAATCAATAAACTATTGATGTTATTAGGAATTTAAACCATCACTTTGAAACCAACAATCCTTGTGGGACAATACTCGTATTCATTCTATATTATTTGTGGACCGTGTATACTTGTATGAGTGAAGCTTTATTGCATATGCAATTCTGCCTRTCAAGTTTTTGACGTCATTACCAGGGATTGTTATGTGTTTGAGTGATATTCRAATTTCTATTGCTTTTATTATTCTTACTCCTATCATATATTCTTATTCTTTATTCTTGTTCTTGACAATTAAATTTTCTCCCATGAATGTCTAAAGAGGACAACACGTATCTATATGATCCTAAATCGGAAAGAACATTTCATTCTAGGAGAAGAAGACAATGTGCAAGTGCTAGTAAAAGAAGAAGAGAAATGGCTGAAAAAGAACAAGGAAATTTACCGGGTATGGGAGTAGAACTCAATGCTACAGGGAAYGCYGYCGCAATGGCTACAGAGTAGAATGCTGCAGCAATGATTGCCAGATTAAATGTGGAGAGAAATGCTGGAATTATGGCTGATGACATGAATAGATCCATCAGGGATTATGCTGTACCTATGCTAGATGATCTTYAGCCAGGCGTAGTGAGGCCTCTTATTCAAGCTCAACATTTTGAGCTAAAGTAGGTTATGTTTAAGATGCTTCAGACAGTGAGGCAGTTTATTAGGATGGCTACAGAGGACCCTCATTAGCATATCCGTCTATTCTTGGAAGTGAATGATGCTTTTCAGTTGCAAGAAGTCAGTAAGGAAGCTCCCAAAGTCAAATTTTTCCATATTCATTGAGGGATAGAGCTAGAGATTGGCTAAATACTCTACCCCCTCATTCTGTTACTTCATGGAGTGATCTTGTAGGAAAGTTCTTGTTGAAGTACTTTCCTCCAACAAAAAATGCCAAGTTGTGAAATGACATTACAGCATTTCAATAGCATAGTAATGAAAATTGTATGAGGCATGGGAGAGGTTCAAGGAGTTTTTGAGGAAATGTCCACATCTTGGGATTTCTAACTGGATCCAAATATAGACTTTCTACAATGGGTTAAGCCCCCAATATTGCAATGTAGTGGATACCTCAGCCAAAATGGAGTATTACTTGACAAGTCATATAGTGAAGCTTTTAAGATATTAGAGTGGATTGCTAGTAATAGTTTTTCAGTGGCCTGCAACCAGAAACACTTACTACGACACCCTTATCAGCAAGGAAAGTGGCAGGAATCATGGGATTGATGCAGTATCTTCTCTAGCAGCTGAAGTAACTTCTACTTCTAATATATTGAAGTCAATGCAAATACAGTCAGGGCTATCTTTGGGACAAAACCTTCCTTGGGAAAATAGATATTTATGCCCTCATCCTCGTTGCTTTCCTGTAATATGTGGAGAGGGACATTCTTTTGAGAGTTGCRCYTCAAATCTGAAATCTATATGTTATGTGGGAGGAGGATTCAACAAGAACAACAATCCTTACTCTAATACATACAATCCGGGATGGAAAAATCATCCTAATTTTTCATAGGGGAGGCCAAGGTAGTAACTAGTCCACAAGACAACAATCTAGACCTCTTGGACCCATGGATTTTAGCAACAAAGTTAAGCAAGTCAGAGTAGAGGGCTGCCTAGTGGATTAAAAACCAACTCTCTTGAGCCTCCTCAAGGAATTTATGGCAAAAGAGTGAAAAAGACATTCAAAGATAAGAATGCAATGCATTCAAAAGCACAGCTATATCGCTTAGGAACTTAGAGAACCCAAAAAGGGACAGCACGCAATGCCTGAATAACAGAACTTATGGTGTCCTTCCTTATGATAGGGGAAACTTCCCACGAGAGATGGGTAAAAAGAGGCATTGCAAGGCTATCACCCTTGAAAAATGCAAAGAGTTGAGTGAAACTTCATAACAAAGAAAGTTTCAAAGGGAAATAGAAGATAAAGAAAAGTGAAAAAGGAGGCTAAAAATTGTGATTAACATTAGTCCAAGGCAAAACTAAGCTCAATGCTATCGCATCACCAATTAATGCAGAAAATTCTGATACTACAGCATTACTACCAGAAAGGCCAACTCTGTAACTAGTCCACCAAAAGTTGCCATTTCTTCAGCAATTTTAGAAAAAGCAAGAAGATAAGCAATTTAACAAGTTTCTAGATGTCTTGAAACAACTTCATATTAATATTCTACTTGTAGAAGCCTTTCAACAAATGGCCAATTATGTTAAGTTCATGAAGGACATCTTGACCAAGAAAAGGAGATTGGGAGAGTATGAAACTRTGGCCTTAACTAAAGAGTGTAGCTCTAAATTACAAAACAAGTTACCTCGAAAGTTAAAAGATCCTGGTAGCTTTACCATTTCATGTACGATTGGGAACACTTACAGTGGGAGAGCTCTATGTGACCTTGGTGCTAGCATCAATTTGATGTTCATGTCAATGTTTAGGAAACTTGGAGTGGGATAAGCCAGACCTACAACAATTGCTTTTCAGTTAGTTGATAGATCATTTGCTTATCCAGAGGGAAAAATTGAGGACGTGTTGGTAAAAGTAGACAAGTTCATATTTCTTATTGATTTCATTGTCTTAGACTAYGAGGAAGATAAAAAGGTACCCATTATTCTTGGGAGACCATTTTTAGCAACTGATGAGCACTAATTGATGTGCAGAAAGGAGAACTAACAATGAGGGTACATGATCAAGAGGTGACATTCAATGTCCTCAATGCTATGAAGTTTCCTAATGAAGTAGAAGATTGCTCCTCTATTGATGTGATTGATCCTCTAGTGGCTAAAAATTTCCAACAATGCTATAGCATGAGTGCTACAACAATGAGTGAGAGTGCAGATTTGAAGTTAGAAATTTCTTGAAGAATGAGGAAATAGGGGGAAATCGAATGGGTTCAGCTTATAAGCCTTTTTTCACACAACGAAAATAGTTCGAGCCACTCAATCCATCTTCAAGCATTTTAAATCAATGTAAGTCCTCTTTAGAACAACCCCCTCACTTGAATTTAAGCCCCTTCCTTCACATTTGAAATATGCATACTTAGGAAATGGAAAAATTTTACTTGTTATTATATCTGCAAATTTGGGGAGTGAAAGAGAAGATTTACTCTTGAGCATGCTAAAGAAACATAAGAGAGCTATGGGATGGACAATGGTTGACATTAAGGATATTAGCCCCTCCATTTGTATGCATAAGATTTTGCTGCAAGAATGCTACGGCAGTACAGTGGAGCACCAAAGGATCTTGAATCCCAATATGAAAGAGGTTGTGAAGAAAGAAATCATTAATGGTTGGATGCAAGTACTATTTACCCCATATTTGACAGCTCTTGGGTGAGCCCAATCCAATGTGTGCCTAAGAAAAAAGGAATGATAGTAGTAATAAATGAGAAGGAGGAATTAATTTCCATTAGAGTCGTAACATGTTGGTGAGTATGCATGGACTATCACAAGCTGAAYAGTGCCATAAGAAAAGACCATTTCCCTCTAACTTTTCATTGATCAAATTCTAGATAGATTAGCGGGAAAAAGGTTTTACTATTTTTTGGATGGGTATTCAGGGTATAACTAAATGGCCATTGTACCTGTCGATCAAGAGAAGACGCCCTTCACATATCTGTATGGGACGTTTGCATTCAGGAGGATGCCTTTTGGACTATGTAATGACCCTGCAACCTTCTGGCAGTGCATGATGTCTATCTTCTTTGACTTAGTGGAAAAGACTCTCGAAGTCTTTATATAACACCCGAACTTTCTTTTTATGGATTTTTGTTTGATTTGGTGAAATTTTATGCCAACTAGGGTTGGAAATTTTATATGTGGTTTATATTTTAGATCGCATGTTTAATAAGTACAGAAATATTATTTGTGTCGAATAAGAGTCATTGTTTGGTAAGGCTCGACTCATGGGCTTATTTATTGGTTAGTCGAAAGTTGGGCTTTTTATCAAAAGGAAGCTCGTTATATTTAATTTACGAATTTTAGATATGGATGGAAAGGCCCGAAGGGTTTGTGTA
>MEJB01000180.1:8819-60642 GCA_001752375.1 Rhazya stricta
CTTGTGGACAAACCAAGATACCCTAAAGTTAATTTAAATGAATGTTATGGATTCAGATCATTGTTGACTAGAATGATTTTTTGCTTATTATTAAGTATTTCTTTTTGGTTTAAATTCTTTTGGGTTTTTCTCAAATTCATGTCAGTGAGTAAATTGTAACATTCCCAAATTAGGATAAAATTTCTTAATCTGGGGGTGTTACAAACCATATTTCATGTCAAATTTAGAGAATATATAAGCAGAATTTAATCGAGATAGAAGATCCTTTTGATTTGGAATAGGATACCTAATCCATTTTAAAGCAGAATTAAGGAGTTTGTAATTTATAACTAATCAAGGAGTACCACACTCTATTTCAGCATTTTTATTGACATAAAATGCAGCACAACTCCAAGGGGATCTGGATTTTCTAATAAGATTTTTGGATTCAAGATCCAAGATTTTTTTCCTACAATGCTGTTCTAATTCAGCATTAATCTGAACTAGTCTAGCTTTGGTAGTAATCATATTTTCATTGAAGTCTGGAATAAGGAAGGTCAACTATATGTTGTTTCTGAGCCCAAAAGGCATTTGGAAAGTTCTGTTTCAAAAGAAGATTGGAGTTTTAAAATTTTCGATTGAATTCTAGGTGATCTAAGTATCTCATCTATCCTTAGATGAAACAAGGTGTTTTTGAATTCTTTTGATTGAAAATTTTTGCTAAGTGATAAAGCATTAATCTAGTCTTTATGAACAGAATATGCTTTGATGAGATTTAGATTTTTCGTCTGAGGTTTTTCTAATAAGGGAAAAACTAGACAGGTATTTTTAGTTTTAAAAGAAATACACTTAGGATTTACCTTATAAGGAGTAATCAATGTTAGGATGGTGTTTCTAATATGACTGGATGACAGATATCATTAACTATCACAAATGGAGTTTTTATAGAGATACCAGGATGAATAATTGAAKCTTCAGTCTTGTACTTCACTTGGAGCTTGGAATTGTTAGCAGCTGATAATCTACTATTTGTAGATTCTCGAAATTTCTTAGGTACYAAACCATCTTTGATACAATTCAGATTTGTACCAGCATCAAATAAGGCAATAGTATGTATAACATAATTAGAAGAGAATTTCAAAATAATACGAATGAGGTATTTTTGAGATGTAATTTYCGTAAGGACAAATAAGAAATCAGGAGAAATTTTATTAATATTTTCTATTTGGCTTGGAAGCTCTAATGGTTCATCTGGTTTTGAATTAGATAAGGAATTTTCRTTTTGTTTTGAAAGAAGAATTTGAATGACAGTAGAATCCTGCTTTTGTTTTTCTTTTAAATCTTTTATTTCTTGTTTAATCATTTTAATTTCTTGCTGAAGACTAGAAATTGAAATAGAGGATTCTTTTTTAGATTTTTTAAGAATACTTGTTAAATCATAAGTATTTGTAGAAGTAGCTGGTAACATAGAAGTTTTTTAAGGAGGTTTTTCATCAGAAATTGAACCTAAGATTTTTCCTAGATATTTTTTTTTGTAAAGCGGGATTAGAAATATATTTAACATTTTCTAAAAGAGTTTTTTATTCTTTAGTAAGAACATTTAAATAATAATCAGAAGATTTGGGATTTTCAGAAGATAATGAAGTATGAATTTCATCAATTTGAAGGGCTTTTGCAGAAAATAAGGATTCACAAGAGCTGGAATCATAATCAGAAGAAATTAGAATATTTGCAATTTTCTCATAAATTTTTGGATCTAAATGAAGTTCATTTAGCTTTTTAGAAAATTTACGGTATCTAGCATAGTGTCCTTTTTTATGACATTTACAACATGTAACATTTTTAAAGTATGATGAAGGTTTATTTTGTTTAGATTTTTTATTATAAGAAAATTTTTTAGAATATTTTCGAGAAGTTTTTTATAAAATTCATCAACTGATTTTGAATGTTTTCTATATTTTCTATGATAGGATTTTTTGTGGGATCTAGATAAAGAGGGCTTACTGCAACTGCCATTGCAGTGGGAAGATTTTTTGGGGAGATTTTCAAACTGTCTACAGAAGTCTCCTAACTCCATTTTAGATTGTTTGAGTTCTTTCTTAAGGGATTGCTGAAGCTTAATATTTTGACATAATTTTAGATCTTCTTTATTGATTTGGCTAATCAGTTCTCCAAAAGTGAAYTGGTGATAAGGAATGATTTTCTGATTTGTTTCTTCATGGAGTTTGTTCCTAACTCTTTCTCCTAAGAGATGAGGTAGGCCTGCAAGAAATTTCTTTTTCCAAAATGATTGATTGGAATCTTCTCTAAGCATAAGCCTTGTGAGGAAAGTATTTTTATAATACTAAAATTCACTAAATTTTCTACATCTAAGATTGGATAATACTTCGGCATTTGTATCTTTTAAATGTGAAGGATTTCCAATGAAATGGATGGAAATAGAAAGAATTAGAGTTGATATGGCATCTGAAATAGGTTGCCCATTAGCTTCCATGATGAAGTTACTAGCTCCATCAGTCTTATCAGCATTAAGTATATCTTGCTGCTGTTGAGAAGTGAGATAGTAATCCCACCAACCTTTTAATTGGCCAGAGAAACCAGCGATAAGGAGCTCAGCTATAGCTCTATCTTTGGTTCCTACCTAGGTTTTATAAGCATTTGCCGCCATAGTTATTCGCTGGAGGAAACTAATGATTTGGTAATCAGATAGATTGTCTATGTTACAATCATAGACAGATGAGGCATTGAAACRGTATTGGGATATGGATTTTGCTACTGTAATATCTGGAGCAGTTGGGGAATTTGGAACAAGAATGATAGATGACTGCCAAGTCATGGGATTGATGTTAGGAATTGATGTGGATTTAGGTTGAAATTGTTCCAATGTTTGATCAGTGTCTGAAGAAGAATTTTCTTCTAAGACATTAATCTTATTGGATTTAGAAGCATAATATGGAATGATTTTACTAGAGGCAGGAGATAAGTCTATACGATTCAATTGATCGTGGATGGCTCTAGAAAATTCTAAGTTATTATCTCGAATGGTTATTACACTGGAATAAGAGATAGAAAAGGGTTTAAAAACAGGATATTTGAGAGATTTCTTTTCTTCTTTTGAAGAAATAGATTCAAAGATAATGGATTTTTCAGAAATAATTGGTAAAGATTTTTCAATCCTATCGAGTTGTTTTTCCTATGGTATTCAAATGTGTATTTGTAAAATTATTTTGACTTATGGTATTTTTGGTATTTTGAAGAATATCATCTGCTGGACTTTTATAAGGAAAAGCTTCTATAGATTTTCCTAGATGATCTATTTTTATACCATGAAGAGAAGGATGATTTGCTTGGATTTTATAAGAGGCAGAAAATGATTGCCACTCAGGAATTTTCTTAGATGGAGTTGTTATAGGCTGAATGGATGCAAAAGGATATTTAATTTTATTTGGAACAATATTGTAACACCAAGTTGAGAACTGTCCTAACCTAAGAGTATTACATTACCTTACACATAATCCTACCAACGACTGTAGAAAATAAATAAAGTCTTAACCCTTGTCTAAAAAGTGTTTTATAAAAAGTTTGACAGAGTTTCCTCTGTAATTTCAATAGCCACTCCCTGTATACAATCAAAGGGTTCTCAAACATTTCAACACCTAATAAATAAAGTCTTAACCCTTGTCTAAAAAGTGTTTTATAAAAAGTTTGACAGAGTTTCCTCTATAATTTCAATAGCCACTCCCTGTATACAATCAAAGGGTTCTCAAACATTTCAACACCTAGTAAACAACATGTATTCCAATGCAATAAACATCCAATATGACAAGTACCGTATTCCAACAGATCTTTTACCAATCTAACATTTATCAAAACTAAACTTGCAGAAAACAAAAGGGTTTAAAGCACCATCAGCTAAATCAAATAAGAACTATCTTAATAGCACACGAAACCATTCTAGTCAATCATCTATCTTATTCGGTAAAATTTATTTTAAAAAAATATTCGGGGTATCAGGGCTTGCCCACAAGCAATCTCCATGCACCATCCAGCTACACATCACCTGAAATGCAGAATGAAGGAAATGGAATGAGCTATAAAGCTCAGTAAGCAAATCTCATGCATGAATGCATGAATAATTCCCTACAAATCATAAATTATAAAATTTCACTTTTTCATTTAAACATTTTGTAAACATTTCCACTTCATAGCCTTTTCATAAAAACTTTCCTTTCAAAGTTTAAGAACTTTGTAAAACCTTTCTATTTCATTGCAGTCGTAAACTCACTGAGTGTAACGCCTAGCCATAAGATCTGCAGTGAGCCATTATTCTTTGGAACCCRTTTACATTTCTACCAGTAGAATCGCAAAGCGGTTAACATTACATTACTTTTCCTTTCATCTTTTCACCTCCAAAGAGGTGAACATCACATTTCTCCCTACCCTCCAAGAAGGTTGGGTCGGGTGCACCGGTCCCCCACGCCCCATTTCCCACTCATATCTTTCATGGCTGGGTTTACACTCCTTTCCAAAAATCTTAAYATTTTCCTGAACATGTTACATTTATAAAATTCATTCCCTTTTAAAATTCATTTCCTAAACCATTCGCTTTCTGAATGTATGAATGATTCATGCCAGGAATGATGTAGAATTCTATACTACATGCCCATGACATGAACTACATAAGACTGTATTAAAACACCATTCTGCATAATAACCGTACAAAATATAAAACACGTGAAAACATTCCAGACAATCAACACATTTCATAACACAATCCCATACAGCCACCACATAACACATAATGAAAGAGGTAGGCAGGTATGGGGATTTATTTGCATAGAATCCAATATACAACACATTCAATTTACCTAAAGGAATTTAGATACATCAATACATATGCATTAATGAAATGTGAGAATTTACTTACTTGAAGTCCTTTACGTTAAAGGTTCTTATTTAAATTGAAAAGCGAAATRAAATYYCTTGACCGTTCCCAACATCAATGCGCTAAAAAATGACATAATTGTGATTACGGAGGGAAAGTTCATTTAGTACGATTGTCCAAGCTTAGATATTAAATGTCCATTCCATGAACATCATTTGCCAATTTTTATTTCATACTTAATTCTCACATCACCAATTATCACGTTCTTAAAGGTACAATTTAAACTCCTTAGCTTGAGTATTAAACCTAATCTATGTTCTCGCAAAATTTTGCTTTAGGACATAATTACATATATTATAAATTTTTAACATCGAATAGAAATATTTTCACCTTTTAAGTCAACAAACTCCAAGGGTCGTGAAAGTGGCGTTGCGCCTCGGGCGTGTGCTCAGGCAGCATCCGCGCAACAGCCCTGGTCGCGCACAGGGCCTGGTCGCCTAGGTGTTTGGTCAGAAACCGTTGTTGGCAGAGATTCAAAAGCTTGACTTAGAAATACTTTGGCAAGACATATCAGGCTATTTCGCGAATATGACTCTTGCACCCACTCTCCTTGAGAGTATAAAGAATGTGCAGATGGATGATCCTCTAGTGTTGAAATGGCGGACAGAAGCTRCGGATGGGAAATGTTCGGACTTTGTAATCATAGTTGATGGGGCCCTTCGGTATGGCGACAGACTTGTGGTTCCAAACGATAAGGGTTTGAAGGAGGAGATCTTGGGAAAAGCTTATAATACGGCCTAATCATGAATATAATCTAATTTGTGAATTATAATATAAATTATATAATTATATAAAGTTCGTAAAAATAAAAAATAAATCTCGGGTATTATATTATCACTTGAATGAATCTGTTGAACATCGACTGTAATACCCGCGATATTACTTTTTATGAATTTTGTATGGTCGTATGAATTGTGTGCCAACTAGGGCTGGATAATTTTCTATATGGTCGTTATTTAATTATACGTTTAATAAATATGGAATTATCGTGTCAATTGAATTAGGGTCTTTGGTTAGTTAGTGGCTCGACTTGTTAGGCTTGTTCGTTTCTCATACGGAAACTAGATTTTACGGAAAGAAAAGCCTATAGAATTTAATTTAATGAACTGGATTGGTTATGGAATAGGGAGGCCTAAAGGATTTGGGTTAAGGCCCAAGTTTGAAAAAAAAAAAAAAACCCTAAATCGGCTTAACGCCGTACACCTCTCTTCCCCAAACCCTTCCCGCTGCTTGCACTGCCTCCTTTCTCCCTCTGTTGACACTGCACTAATCATCGTCACCGCCACTCATTAATGTGCACACTCGTCGACCGATCATCATCCAGATCCACTCAAGATCGCTGCATCTCTGGATCAGATCTGGTTTTGTCCTGAGCTACCGAACGCCGCTCGTCCCTGCCTTCGCCGCACCAATCCAGAGCTGCCCGATGACGCTCGTCCCTGCCTATCAGCTAGAGCTCATCCAGAACCTCGCAAAGATTTCTGCTATCTCCTAGATCTGTCCTCAATTCTGCTTGTCATGGGCTACTGTTGCCTACTGCCCGAACTCGGTTGGAGCAACAAATCATTGCCGCACCTCAAACTCGATATGTGGTTGCTCGAAAAACCCAGACTGTTTGACGGGTTCTAGAGTTACCACCAGATCCAGAGTTGCTGGCACTCAGCCTTAGGCTCGTAGGCGCGCAGCTGCTCGGACTGTTCCAAACAGTCATCGGTAACTCCGTACGCGACTAGTGCCCACGCGACCAGCCCAGGCGACCCGTCCCTCGGACTTAGGAAGATCAGCCTTAGTCCAGCCAAGAGCAAAAATTGATCGAGCGCCCAGATGCCCAGACGACCTAATGCTCAGATGCCCAGGCGACCAGGCGCCATGACGCCTAGGCGACCGAGAGCCTAGACACCTAGGCCACCAAAAGCCTACGTAACCAGGCACCGCGCGCTACCTGAGCGCATGCCCGAGGCATAATGCCACTTTCCCGCGCCTAGAGTTTGTTGATTTAAAGGTGAAAATATTGTTGTTTGATTTTAAATTTTATGACTTATATAATTATGTTCTATAGTGAAATTGTGGGAGAACATAGATTACTTTTAATTCTCGATCTAAGAATGAGTTTAAATTGTATGAAGAATGTGTTTTGACTTAGAAATGTATTATTTTTGGTATTACCATTATCAATTGTTGAGAGGGGTACAAAGCTATGAAATAAGTTGTACCTTTAAGAATGTGATAGTTTGGCGACGTCGGAATTAAGTACAGGTTAAAATTGGCAAATGACGTTCATGGAATAAGCATTAAATGTTTTAAGTTTAGACAATCGTATTAAATGAATTTTCTTTTTATAATCATAATTAGGTCATTTTCAAGCACATTGAGTTAAGAGCGGTCGAAGGACACCACGTTGCGATTTAATAGAATTTTAATGTTAGGGACTCCAAGTAAGTAAATCCCCATACCTACCTACTTATGTTGTGTGTTATGTTGTGATTATATGGGACTGTGTTATGATTGTATTGAATTATTTCATGTAATATATATTTGGTACTGTTATTATGTTGAATGGTGTTTAAATACGGATTTATGTAGTTCATGTTGTGGGCATGTAGTTATAGTATTCTACATCATTCCTGGCATGAGCCATTCGTACATTTAGAAAGCGAATGGTTTAGAAAATAAAATTTGAAAGGAAATGAAATTTTATAAATGAATTATTATCAAGAAAATGTTAAAATTTTGAAAGGAGTGTAAACCTAGCCATGAAAGATGTGAGTGGGAAATGGGGCATGGGGGACCGGCGCATCCGACCTAACCCTTTTGTAGGGTAGGGAAATAAGTAACGTTCACCTCTTAGGAGGTGAAAAGATAAAAGAAAGAGTCAAAGTTATGTTAACTGTTATGCGATTTTACCGGTAGGAAATATGATCGGGTTCCAAAGAGTAATGGCTCACTGCAAGCTTAATGGCTAGGCATTRCACTAAGTGAGCTCATGACTTTAATRAAATGGAAAGGTTTTWCAAAGTTCTTCCATTTTGAAATGGAAGTATTTAGAAAGTTTTATTAAGTAAGTGAACTATAAATTCATAATATATAGTGCCTTCCACATACATTCATGCATGGGATTTGCTTATTGAGCTTTATAACTCATTCCATTCAATAAAGTTCCTCCTCAAGAAGCAGGAGTCAGATCTGCTATAAGAATAACCTTATCTTTATTGAATGCAAGAACTAAACCCCAGAGGTCCAAACATGCTGACGATGAATATACTTTAGATTTGATACTAGTTACTCCTCAAGAGGATCCAAAGCTCGACATGATGGCTCATGAAGATCAAACCACAAGCTCATTYGCTGTGCCCGTACTCAATAGCAACATCTCATAATTGCCTAACTGCTAAATCGGTTTGACAATGCTGGAGAAAAAAGCCAATCTGTTCTAAAAACACTCAAGCCTTCAAAAATGTCAGGATCTGCAAGAGTTTTATGCAAGCAACCTCAAGTCGAGTTCGAGACTGAAGACATGAGAGAAGCGGAATCTTCAAAAGAAGCCACAACAATTCAAGTCTCGTCAGGTAGACTAATCTATATTGACCAACTGAGTGATTTCATCGTGGACGCCATCAAGGACAAGAATGAAAGGAGTATTAAATCTTCTTTCGCATATTCTRAACCATATATCAATAGGATTGACAACTTGAAGATGCCCATAGGCTATCAACCTCCGAAATTTCAACAATTTGATGGTAAAGAAAATCCTAAATGATATATTGCACATTTCGTCGAGACTTGCAGCAATGCTGGCACATATGGTGACTACCTTGTCAAGCAATTTGTTCGATCTCTAAAAAGAAATGCATTTTGTTGGTACATTAACCTCACAACCGGATCCATTAACAATTGGGACGAACTTGAGCATGAATTCCTCAACCATTTTTACAGTGCCAGTCGAATGGTAAGTATGTTGGAACTCAACCATACCAGGCAATGGAAAGGTGAACCTGTCATTGATTACATCAACGATGAAGAAGTTTGAGCCTGGATTGCAAAGATCGCCTCTCCAAACAATCTGCAATCGAGATGTGCATCCAAGGTATGCATTGGGGCCTCCAAGACATCTTAAAGGAATCTAGCCAAGAACTTTCAAAAAATTGGCTACCTTAGCTCATGATATGGAGCTGAGCATTACGATGCACAGAGATCAATGAGGTACCGAAGCCACAAAAGAAGGAATTTGGCTTCAAGAAGTAACTAAACCATCTTCCAAATTTAACACGAAAGCATCCATGACAAACAACTACAGCACCGGTCAGGATACCTACAAAAATAAGTAGAAAGATTGCAGAGAAAGTAAATATTGCTCCAGATCCTAGAAGAAGATGCATGAACTTGAAAGATATGCAAAATAAAAAATATCTATTTCTCGATTCTGACGTTTCAAAATGTTTAATGACATGCTAAAAGTTGGGGTCATCGAGCTGCAGAGATGAAATGACCAAAAAAAGCATAACGGTTGGGATATCCAAATTATTGCAAATATCTTGGCCACYCGATCGAGAAACATTTCATCTTTAAGGACAAAGTCATGAAATTAGCTCGTAAATGATTCATTTTKCTAGAAGAAGAAAGATTGACTGCTAATCAAATAAGCATCATACCWGATACTTYMCCCACCAGATCTTTTAATGCAYGTGTTGTGGATGTCTCACGATCGCCTGAGTGCTTCTTTGAGATCAAAATTTGGGTAGCTCAATGTRATGAAGTTCGACGTAAAGCCCTCACCTAAATCTTCTTGTAAATCAGTCAACCAAGTGACARATATAGTTGCAAAGCCCTCSAAAATATTAGAAGTGGCAAAGTTGATAATTCTGATTTTGAAGGTTGAACAGTTGTAAAACACCAAAAGAATCATGAAAAGAGATTTGTAAAGAAGAAATTCATTCAATGAACCAAAATAATAAAAAGGAATTTATTGAAGCCAAATAAGGCTATTCCTTAAAAGGTCACCAATAAATTAATGGGTCATACATACCCAAGTATCAACGATTGATTACATTAGGAGAGATCTTTCCGAGAACATTAACTGAAAATCTTGAAGTTGTTTCTTGTTCTATCACAGATAAAACGAAAGTAAGTAATTTCGGTCCTTCTTCTCCAAAAGATTCAATTCAAGAGGATTACCCTATGCAAGCCAAAGGATGCTTCTCAAATTTAGTCGCATGTATGACGGCCATAATTTTCAACGATGATGATTTGATGATAGGCTCAAAACCCCATAACAGACCTCTATTCRTATCAGGATATGCGTAAGAAAAGAAGATAAATCGAATATTGCCAGATGGAGGTTCAGCAATCAACATCCTTCCTCTGCGCATGCTAAGAGAACTTCGGATTTTCTTAGAAGAACTCTCTCAAAGTCACCTCATAATCCAGGGCGGCTTTAAGCAAGGAGATCAAAGAGCGTTGGGCATAATTCAATCAGACTTACTAATTGATRAGATGTCATCGAGTGTTCTACTCTATGTGATCGATTCCAAAACCTTCTACAATATGTTGCTAGGAAGACCTTGGCTTCATAACAATGGGGTTGTACTCTCGACACTCCACCAACGCTTTAAGTACATCGATAATGGTGTTGTGAAGAAGGAAATCACCAGTAAAAAACCCTTCATAGAGGCAGAAGCATATATTATCGATGCAAAATTTTACCTTGGTGGGAAAAACATATTGTTTGGTGAAAGTCATATGGCACTAGAGAAACAAATTCATGGTAAAGGCGATGTCATTCCCAAATCTCATACCTTTAAAGAAGAACTTTACAAAMTTTATGGGCAATGTAGAAAGCAATAAGATAAAAGTGCAGCAGATTCAAGCACCTATCGTCCTCTATTATATTCCAAAATCAATAAGAAAAGAAGGCTAATTTCCTTTTTTTTAAGTCAAATCTCTACAAGGATTTGCCATGCCTTTGACCAAGATCGAGTTGCTGAAGCAATCGAAGCCTATTTTGAAGGGTTTTACACGACCTGAGATGGGGCCAATAGTGGAGCATAAGAACTGAAGAGGACTTTGATCCTAATGCATACAAACTCCTACATAAAGCTGGATATGATCCACGAAATCAAAATACATTAGAAAGACTTATTCCTAAGTCAAAGGGGTCATGACCTGAWKGAGACATAAAAGATGCTAAAATAAAATGGGTTCTGTGGAAAGCTCACGTGCCCGTGTAGGCATCAAATTCAAGCAACCTGCACCTGTGCACATAGCAATAAAGTGAGTAAGCAATTGCTATACCTTAGTGGAAGATGAATGTTCAGCGGTGGGTCACAAGTCAGTCTTTAACTGATTAGGAGAAGTAAACTCTCATACCTCAATTTTTCAGTGGTTGGGAGCCCAAGAAAGAAGATCAAACAGAAATTCTACCTTCAAAAAACTGGAAATAGACAAAGAATCCATGACAATTTAGAAGGTTGAAAAGCCTTTATATGCGGAGATCGATGGAAACGAATATCGAAGTGGAATATCTTCAAGGATGAGTAGGAAAAGTACACTTCTCGTGAATTTTGGCAATATTCTCAAAGCTAAATTGAAACCTTTATTCATACAAAGCCCAAGGAGAAAGATGAAGAAAGTGTTGGCTCGTCTTACCATATCAGCATTATTGATGAACATAATGATGAAGAAGACCCCGAAGAAGCACCTCCTAAAATTGAGGAAGGCACAAAGCTACTGTAGATGAGTTGAAAGAAATTAACATGGGCACTGAAGAAGAGCGATGTCCAATTTACATAAGTGCTCTTTCATCTCCAAAAGAGAGTGAAGTGTATACCCAACTTTCGTAGGAATTCAAGGATGTCTTTGCTTGGACGTATAAAGAAATGCCAAGCCTAGACCCAAATATTGCAATTCATCATCTGGCTATCAAACGAGGGGCTAGACTAGTAAAGCAGGAACAAAGGTGTTTTCATCCTTACTTAATCCCTTCAATCAAAGCAAAAGTCAGCAAGCTCACTGAGGTAGGATTCATCCGAGAGGTCAAATACCCCAYGTGGATCTCAAGCATTGTGCTTATAAGAAAGAAGAACGGTCAAATTCGATTATGCGTTAACTTCAGAGACCTAAATAATGCATGTTTGAAGGATGATTTTCACTTTCTTTCACCGAACTCATGGTCAATGCAACAACTGGACATGAGGCATTATCTTTCATGGATGAGTCATCTGGCTAATCAAATTCAAATGGCGCCAAGGGATAAAGAAATGACTGATTTTCGCCCTCCCAATAGTATTTATTCCTACAAAGTGATGTCGTTTCGTCTGAAGAATGCAGGAGCAATATACCAAGAACAATGTAGAAAATCTTCAATGACATGCTCCACGAGTATATTGAATATTGTGTACACAATCTAGTCATGAAGTCATGAAAATGAGATAATCACTTAGAAGATCTAAGGAAAGTTTTTGAATGACTACGTTATCATCAATTGGAGATGAATCCTTTGAAATGCACATTWGGAGTTGCTTYAGGAAAATTTCTARGACTCATTATGTGTCGACGTGGCATTAAGATTGATCAAGCTAAAGTGSATGTCATATTGAGAATGTCAGAGCCTCGAAACAGGCATGACATCTGAAGCTTACAAGGTAGTTGGCTTATTTGAGAAGATTCATCTCAAATCTTACTAGCAGGTGTCAACCATTCAGTCAATTGATGCCAAAAGAAGTACTTTTTGAATAGGATGAAGCTTATCGCAATACATTCAAAAGTATAAAAATATACATGGTGAAATCTTTTATCCTGGCTGCGCCAATACAAGGAAAGCCTTTGTTGCTTTATATCTCCACCCAAGAATGTTCTATYGGAGCTTTACTTGCTCAAGAAAATGAGGAARGGAATGAAAATGCCTTGTATCATTTGAGCAGAACGATGATTCCAAATGAGTTAAAGTTTTCACCAATAAAAAAGCTATGTATGGTTCTCATCTTTGCAATTCAAAAGCTAAAAACACTTTCAAGCTCATACAATGCGACTCATTTCCAAGACAAATCCGATCAAGTATGTTGTGACTAAACTTGTTCTTTCCAATCGCTTGGTAAGATGGCACCTGCAGTTCCAACAATTTGAAATAATTTATACCCCTAGAAAATTGTGAAAGAGCAAGTTTTGGTAAAGTTCTTGGCTGATCATCCCTTACCTGCTGAGTGGGACTTGGTGGATGATTTTCTAGATGAAGATGTCTTACTGGTTGAAGTCTTACCTCCATGAAAAGTGTATTTGATGGAGCTGCTCATCGAAATTGTGCTGGAGCTAGAATAATCTTCATTACACCTGGTGATATCCTTCCGTATTCATTCTCCTTGATTTGATAATGCTGAAACAATGTTGCTGAATATCAAGCTCTCATCCTTGGATTGGAAATAGCCATGGAAATGCAAGAGCTTACAACTTAAGGTCTATAGAGATTCGAAGCTGATAGTCAATGAAATCCTTGATGTCTGTGAAAATTCGAACTCCTTCCATATTGCAAGTACACAAGAAATATAATAGAATGGTTAGCTGATGCAACTATAGAACATGTTCCAAGGAACRAAAACAAACAGGCGGATACTTTAGCGAAATTAGCTTTTGTCCTYTTTTTGCCGGATCTACAAAATCAAATATCGATCTGTCAAAATTGGGTTGTCCCTCCCTTATCAGAAAATGAAAAAGATGATGAAGGAAAAGATACAGATAGCATAATAAATGTTATTTCAGCCAGCGATATTGATAAGGAAGACTGGCGTCAACCACTCATCGATTACCTGTGTTATCGTATCCTACTTGAAGAACCACGTAGGAAGAGTGACATTCGGCGACGAGTTACAAGGTTTGTTTACTTTCAACATATTCTCTATCGACGCTCCTTTGAAGGAGTCTTCTTACATTGTTTAGGAGATTATGAAACGATGCAAGTGCTAGCAGAAGTTCATTCGTGTGTATGTGAAGCTCATTAATCTGGACCCAAGTTGCATTTTCATATCAAAAGTATAGGATATTACTGGCCTACAATGGTGAAGGATTGCCTAGAATATGCCCTTAAGTTTCAAGCTTGTCAAATTCACGAAAATTACATCCATCAGCCACCAGAACTATTGCACCTAACAGTCACATCTTGGCAATTTAATGCATGGGGGCTTAATATAGTTGGACCATTACCGAAGTCATCTACTAGACATGTGTTCATACTAGCAGCAACGGTTTACTTCTTGAAATGGGTTGAAGCTGTAGCATTAAGGGAGGTGAGAGTGCAAAATGTTRTTGACTTCATTCGCATAAACATCATAAATCACTATGGAGTCCCAAGATACATTATTACTGATAATGGAAGGTCTTTTTGCAATATTGTAATGACAAGACTTTGTGAAAAGTTTAACTTCAAACATTACAACTCTTCGATGTATTATGAAACTACTAATGGATTAGCTGAAGCCTTTAACAAGAATCTTTGCAATCTGTTGAAGGAAGTTGTCGATAGGTTAAAAAAATTGACATCTAAAAATTGGAAAAGCTCTATGGGCATATCGAACAACATTTCCGTATTCCAACCCAAGCTACGCCATATGTGTTGATTTATGGTATCGAAGTAGCTCTTCCTCTTGAGCGTTAATTACCTTCATTGAGGATAGCTATCCAAGAAGGACTCAGAGAAAAAGAAAATGTGCGCTTGTGTCTTGAAGAATTAGAAGCACTTGACGAAAGAAGATTGGAAGCACAACAATGTATAGAATGTTATCAAGCCCGCATCTCCAGATCCTTCAACAAGAAAGTTTATCCTCGTTCTTTTCTAGTGGGTGACATGATGCTTGCAGTTCGAAGGCCGATCATATATCCACAAAAGATAAAAAAGCTTACAGCAAAGTGGGATGGTCCATATGTTGTGCAAGAAGTATATTCAAGTGGCTCCTATATGCTTGTTGACAAAGATGGATTAAGCATTGGTCCCATCAATGGCAAGTATTTGATACTATGCATAAATTGGAACATAAACAAAATATGCTCCTAGCTTACGAGCCTAAGCTGCACATGCTCTTTAATAAGAGTTAGTACTATCTAAATATCTCAAACAAATTCAAGATGGTCCTAACTTGCATGAGCTAAAATTGCAAAAAAAACACCCACCAAAGGTGATGTATATGGTGAAACTGCTAAAGCACTCTAACAAGTCCAAGTTGGTACAAAACGGATGCTCTTAGCCTACGTGAGCTAAAACTGTGGAAAACAAACACCAAAGGTGTTGCATGTGGTAAAACTGCCAAAACGCTTTAACAAGTCCAAGTTAGTAAAAATGGATATTCCTGGCCTTGAAGAGTTTAAACTATGTATGGCCTCCCCTAGAAAAAGAATTCTTTCAYATCTTTGAACTACGTTTTGATTTGATTCATTTTAAAAGGATACATAGGCAGCTTGGAAGTTAATTTCTAAATTCAATCATGACATAATTAAGAGAATAATCCTTAATTCAATAAATAATTTGTAAATAAAAGATAAACAAATGTGGAAGAAGAAATGAATATTTTATTCATTCATAATATGCAAACAAATGTTTGAGTAAAAGGGGCATGCAAAAAAAAAAGTCCTTTTGAACATTGAATTGCAAATTGACTGTCTCTTACTTCTTTGCTTCAAGGAATTCCTTCATATCTTTCAAGTTCTTCATAGCCTCATCATATTGAAAGGGAATGTTTTCAATGGTAGCAACTTCATCTCTCCTAGCAGAAAAAATGACCTCCTTATTCTCAACTCTTTGTGACTCTTCTCGAGTGCAGCTTGAAGTTCCTTCTTCCTCTTCTCAGGAGTGTCAAGTTCTCTTTGTAAGTTGCCAATCTTTGCAAAAGCTGTTTGGTGGCTCCTCACGGACTCCATGAGCTATGACTTGGCTCTAGAAAGAGATTTAGAATGCACCTTCTTAGCCATCAAGTCACATGTAGAGGGCCTCAAAGTGTCATAATTGCGAGCTCCTTCATAAATGCTAACTAAGTACTCCTTAAAGGAAGAAAGATGAATGCAACTCATCTTCTTCATCCCTTCAAATACTATCTACACTTCCTCTTCAATAGCATAAATGGATTTAATTGGCGTTCAAGTAAGCTTCTCARCRACTTGGGGCCACAAAAGGTGAAGATGTTGACGTTGAACATTATTTATAATATAACTCCATGAAACTCAGAAATAGGGATAGCAACAGATTGCCTTTGAGAAGGTCTTGCTCTTTTTTTATGCAAAGGATGAGGTGGACCACTTATCTCCAAATGAATGCTWGTTGCTTTGCCAATAGGATTACTAATCAATGGTTGAGTAATCATAGGAAATAAAGCAATATCATTATCATTCTCACACAAGTCGATTTGAGGCAAAGCGCTCTCAATTTCGTTCGTAAGAAGGGGAACTTCATCGTATGCAAAGGACCTTTAAGTGTCCCTAATTGTGAAAAATTAAAGAGTTMGAAGAAGTCTAGAATTAAATGTATTTATATTAAGAGTGATGTACTTACATGAAGCGCTGAAGTCTGAGGAAGATATAGTCGAACTAGAAACTCCTTTCAAAAAGTCGAATGAAGTAATAGCACCACCAAATGTCTTGTTCTTTAAAGGATGATTCCATGGTCGATCATGTTTGGTATCACTCACTATTCCACTTTTGCAGGAAAGGGTATCAACTTGCTTACCAGTTGTAGAAGAACCCGCAACTCCAAATTGAAATTTCGTTGCAGGGAGGCGCAACAATATCTTGTTCATTCGGGGAGTTGCAGCTTCTTTAGAAGTAGAAGAAGGTCTTGAGGGACTAGAGATCGCTATACTCTTTCCCTTAGAAAAAATTCTAGCAATTTTTCTTGAGTAAGGATCCCACCAAGTATTATACTCTTTCGTAGCAAGTGGCTTTGACGGCTTCGCAGGAAGTACAATAAGGGAGCATGTGTTAAGCGCGCAAGTAGATGATCTTCAAGGACGAGCAAAATCCTCTGAATGTGTGCCGAAGAAAAATCTCTCCCTTAAGTCGCCAGGAATATCTTGACAAAACCAAATTGCCTTGGAGAAATCTGTGTGGACTATAAGGATTCTATCATATACATGGATGCTTGAAAAGAAATAGGGGCTGGAGAAGTTAAAACGTAAACTAACAAGATAATCGATACCAAATGAATTGTGAAGGGCTAAGAAGTTAAAACGTTAAAAAAAAAAATCTAACAAGCATAATCGAACCAAGTCGATGATAGAGTCTCATCATCCGCCCAAGGATCGCTCGAAGTCGCCATTCATGCAATTACATGTCATGGAAGAGAGATCCAATATGTCTGAAAATTGCTTGTGCGGCGGAAARAGAGAAATATTTGGCCATCTTTTCTCCATGGAACTTGATCATCTTTRTCATTGAAATGCAACTATTAGTCTCGTGATGGGTGCTAAAGTATTGAGCAATCCATGCCTATACATAATGTATTGGGAATGTTGCACGACAATACTTTAGAAATGGGGACTGGGAGATCTTGTTCAAGCCATTGTAGATGCTTGCCAAGACTGGTATAGCTAATGAGAATTTCCACCCAAAAGCCATAAGACTAGCCACTTTAAAGACATCAAGGTGAATGCAATTGATCTCTCTACCTGGAAAAACAAATTTGCATATCTAACAAGCCAAAAATGCAGCCAAATTTACTTTCTCTCTCAAAGATTTTGGGATGTCGAGTACATCGAAGGATTCGTTTTCCCCCTCCACAATTATAAAACAAGTGCCATTCACGATGCTTGGAGGATTGTTCAACGTCCTTGACTTTGCTGCAGTTCATCAATTATACAGTCTTGGGGGAGGCAATGCATACCTATTTGGCCCTTTAAGCTAAAACTGGGTCCAATTGTCGAATGAAACTCCATGTGGGTCACCATTCACAAATCTTCCAAAGGCAAAAAAGAAAGAAACCTACAAGTTCCAGGAAGCACGGGGTTTCTTCATTGTCAATCTCGTAAAGCTCTTTAGCAGAAAGAATTACCTCATCATAAAATGAATCATGTATAGAAAGACCGCCAAAACTCCTCAAATCCCAAAGTGAAATAGACAACTCACCAATGGAAATGTGTAATGTGTTCATTGATGGACACCAAAGTTCGCAAGAGGCGTGCATAACATGGCTATAGCGATTGTAAAAAAGCATAGATGGCGTCATATATCTTCATCTCGCGAAGAAGCTTCTTGTGTTTTACAAGAATAGTTTCCAGCCACTTCCAGTAATTTCGTGTGAAGCTAGTCTTGCCAAAATTTGAGATGAAGGCATTCCAGGAAGTTTTGTCAAGGTTGCAATCTGCAAAAGGAAGATAGAAGTTTCTGGAGTTTGTGTTTACATCATGAGTTGAAGACAAACATAGCGGAACTTCTAGGTTGATAAGATAGAGGATGAGTCAACTACTTACTTGGAGCATGTTAAAGACCATTTACCATTGCAAAAATTTACCTCATTGAAAGATTAGTTTACATTGAGGTATCTTGATGCTGCAGAGAGAACATCTAAAGTCATGGCTTTAAACTGAGATCCCCTTCAATTATCTGAGATGAAGATGTGTGGCTTTGGCTTCTCAAAATCCTTGGTTTCCATTTTGCTAGGAATTCCGAGTGGCACAACCTTCGAAAAAAAAAAATTCAACAAGGTAGTATGTTGAGGCTTCAAAAAAGAGGTGCAAAAAAAAAAAAGGTTCACAAAAAAGAAAAGAAAAAAAGAAAAACAACTTCAAGAAAAGAGCCAAAAAAACAAAAAAAAAGGAAAAGAGAGGAAATGAGTAAGCCCGGCCATCCAATTCAAGTATCAGCAAAAAAAAAAAGCCCAAATGTTAAACCAAAAGGACCCAAATCTATAGGCCCCATCTTCATTAGTTTTCTATTACTCGAGCCTACTTCGTGTTATGTCCAAACTGGCCCAATTCAAACAAAGGAAAGTAGTTGGGCCTTGACTTCCTCAAGCTTGGGAAGGTAGTCTCCGACCCAGGTGTCTGGTGAAAGTTTCATGCCGACAAGCATGTTTTCAGGTGGCTTTCTGGGCATGGGTCTGTTCTTTCTAGGTATGGTGCACTCCGAGCTATTAAATCCCAGTTTCTCACTCTTTTCACTCCTAATCAAATATCTAACTTCTTCAAACCCCTCCGTCAACTATCGAATGCTACCATAAGAAGGGAATTCGTTATCGCCAATATTCTTCATTGCCCTTTGATCGGAGAACAAGCTAGTTTAAGGTGAGGAATGGTTGAGTTGCCAAGAGTTAAATGGTTTGTAGCAGTGAAAATTTAGGTTTAGGAATAAAGATCCAGTCGCTAGTGTACTAGTCACGGTGACATCGGCACTCCATCTCCATGTTTCTGGCCGCTATCTTCTCCTCAAGACACGGATGGATCTTCTTCATGAAAGTTGTTCTCTATCACCGCTTGCCAAAGTTGCCCTGGTCGTCGTCCTTGTTACTGCTAGCCGCTGCAACCCAGAGCCATCATTATGGTTCACCAAAGACGAGAGGTGAGTATGTGCTAAGATCGAAAGGCAGGAGTCTCTCTGTGTCCTCTTGCCGACCGCTGCTTCAGTCATCGCCACAAGTCAAGAGGTGATAACCAAGTTATTGGACCTACAATATTGACCCAAATGGCAAAAATTGATTTAGAACTTGTCTACTCAAAAAACCCCATCTTTAAATGGTATCCGTGGCCAAGTTCTAGGGGGCAATTTGTAGATGTAGACATTTTATTAAATTAAATATCCATAATCTATTTAGATAATTAAAAGTCATTCCTAAATATTTCCATAAATTGGGAAGTATATGGCATGTCAACTAATGAAATGATGACATGTGTCAAGGATGATAAGGTTCAACGAATGAAAATCAAGGATGAAGTATGGTGAATCAAGTGGTGCCACATCGCTCCTAAGTGTGACTTTGACCAATCAAATCAATTTGCTTTGCCTATAAATAGGGGCCAAAGCACAAGAGGAAGAGGTCCARAAATTCATATCAAGGTCCAACATTGAGAGAAGCTTAGAAGAAAGAGCATTAAATCTCTCTCAAATCCCGAGATCAAGCTACGAAGCCTTTGGAAAATTCCGAAGAGAAGAATYAATGAATCAAGTTCTTACAACGAGAACGTTTCAAAAATTGTAACACGCATCTTATCAAATTTATCAGATTAATACAATTATTTCACATCCCTCTTATTTTCTTATTATTTTGTAGACGAGAGAATCATGTAAACAGATGCATCAATTAAAATCATAAAATAGTTAAATTAATCACATGGTGGATAATGAGACTGCATATATCACCATGAATCTATTATAAAAATGTAGGACTTTCAACTCCACTTTTGCTGATGATTGTCTAATAATCAATTTTCTTTGAGAACAAGCAACACATAGTGAATTCATTTCAATATTTTTTCATTTCACAATGGGCAATCGTGCGAATTCTCAATTTTTTTTTTTTTTTGCATCATTATAGATCCAGTATTGACTCAATCTATTATGCCAAATGATAAATAATGTTTGGATCACAAGTAAACTTTTGGTTTACGAGATGATGCATTCAAGTGCATTAAACTTGACATAATACAATCCCGAGGAAAGATACACTAGTTTCTCCAATGTATATTCCTGAAAGAGACTAGAGTGGTGATATACAAATATTTAAACCACTTTTTTCGTCTCAATTGGTACCATTTATGCTGATATCTTTAAAACTTAATAAATTTCTTAAGAAATTTAAGGATACTAATACATGTAAATTTTTTCTCTTTCTAGACAAAAGTATAATAGTTCTTTCGGAACAATAAATGCATATAAAGTTTGCCCCTTTCTACATAAAAATATGGTAGTTCTTCCAGAACAATAAACCAATTTAATACTACCATTTACAGTTTTTATATTTGTCTATCTCATCTTCAGGTGAGAGAAATACTTTTTATAATTGAGTATGGTGTGTATTGTTGCACTGTCAATGAAACAAATATTTCAACAATCTATTACAAATCTATAAACATATTATAACACAAAGTAATTTAAAAGCACATATAAAATAACATTAAGAAAGTCCATGAATACTTAAAGAAAGTCCATGGAGAATTTAACCGAAAATTACATAAAATGAGAAATGAATCTTGTTTTCCATCACATCACCTCCAATTAAATGGGCAATTTTTCATGTTGAATCGGCAAAAGAATCAGAGACATTTAAGTGAATTACATCAACAGGACCATCAAAATCAAGAAAACATTTTATCTCCACTCCCCCTTTTTTCTTGATTGATCCTTGGTAGAGGTCTACTATATCTTTATCATATGAGAGGCATGTTCTCTACTTTCAAGTCATYGTGGATATGATGAGGAAAGAAAATTAGCTCTTTTGCACAATCCTGTTGGGATTCATTTTTTTCTTCTTTTATTGTCTCTCATACCCTTTAAGGTGGATTTCGGCATTGAGAGCCTATGACAAATGATTCTTGTCAGATATGTCAAGTGCAATGAATTCAAATTGGATAGTGTTTGCCACGTGTAATTCTATAATGAAAATAGTAGATAACATATGTTTGAATGTTGTAGAGTCGTAACAAAGTAATCGATCTCAACATAACATACATTGTACACATTCCTTCAGCGGTTACAAATTATATCACCATAGTATTTCATTTTTCTCAAAAACAAGTGCTACTTCGAGAGCACAAAAATAATATGTTAATATAGTAATTGATTTAGTCTATTGTTACTTCAAGAATAATAGTTCAATCTTCTTCAAGAATATTTAGATTGGAATATACCCATCAGAAGTAGATAATATTAACTTATAGATAAATTAATTTAGATCAATAGTTCCATATTCTCCAGGAATATTTAGATTATAATATATCCTTCCAAAGTATATAATATTAGTTTAGAGTAATAATGCAATATTCTRCAGGAATATTTAGATTGTAATAAACTCTTAAGGAGTGCTTAATATTAATTTAAAATAATAATTTCATATTCTTCATGAACATTGAAATCATAATACAAACTCTTCAAGAGCAAATAACGTAATATCAAATGATGAAATAGATGTCAAGAGCAACTCAGACCATATGAGAAAACAAAATACGCATGTAAATCCAACCATACACTCAACATACAAAACAAGTACTAATCCTTTACAAATTYGTAACACCTYTAGACTATGAACTATCCTAACCTAAGGATATTAGCATTTACCTTAGTTAGATGGTGGAAATAAAAGTAAATAATTAAATCTTAAGTACGAAAGAAGATTCCTACAATTGAAAGACACTAATAAAGCTTGACACAAAAACTAAAAACCAACTTRTCTTTTATAAACTAAAGTTTGCAAAATACTCAAAGCACAACTCTTCAATCTCAAGTGTTCAACATGAAACATGTAATGAAATTAAACTTCTTAAATCGGTATTATGTGAGTTTGAGTCTGCCCCTATGCGATCTCCTCGAATCACCTAACTTTCATCACCTGAAACATAGAATTAGGGAAAAGAGGTTAAGTTATAAAGCTCAATAAGTAAACTCCATGCATGAATGCTAATGATATGTATTATTGCAAAATCCTTCAAAAATTGTATACATCTTTCCTTTAATTTTTCAAAAATTACTTTCCTTAACTGATGTAGCTCACTTGATGTATTCCCTAGCTATTAAGATCTGCAATCAGCAGTTATTATTTGGAACATGTCACATTCTTATTGGTAGTACTGCCAAGCGGTTTACCTTACAATATATTTCTTTTCATCTCACAAGGAGGCCAATATTACTATTACATTTCACTCTTGGAGAGGGCTAGGTCGGTGTGCCAGTCCGCCACGCTCCACTTCCCACTCACACCTTTCATGGTTTAGCCGTACACCATTTTTCTTTCTTACATAAAACTGAGATATGTGTTTCACAARATCCATTTGCACAGTTCCTTGAAAACATTGACCTTTAACAGTTTCATGACCGTTCAATTTGTCGTGACTGATGAAATCCATGTTTATGAATGTATATTATAGCATAATACCATGCACCAAGTTGTTTGAACYTAAACATATAGGAATTTACATATTTCGAATCAAAATAACACTTATAGCACTTTCACACATTCATACATTATTAAAACACCCAAGTGGATGAAGAAATGGAAGTTTAATTACATACATGAATATCAACCATAAACTCATATTCAAGTCACGTAAAAGCAATTCAATCATAACAACCATACACATAAATCACAATTGATGAGGGTGTTGGAGTTCACTTACCTGAAATGCTTAAGGGCTTAAGCTTGGTTTATAGATGGCGATTGAGTTCCTTAGCTCTAAACTTAACATCAAAGTGTCCGCTTCATAGTTCAAATTAAGGGAACAGACTTTAAAATGGTCTTCTAGATTGTAAAACTCTAGGACATCATCTTAGGAACCTATTTGAAAATATTTTGACTCTTAAAGTCCCAAAAAGAACTAACATTCCTCAAATCTAGGAGGCCACGGATGCAGAGTTTGTGTCCGTAGCTCAGCATGTATGTACGAACAGTAAGTTTGGTCGATACATGTGTTCATGCATGCTTCCATGAGTGCCCAGAGAGCACTCAATTTTATGCAAATGGCAAAACCACCTTAATTCATTACCTAAACTTCCCTTTAATTACCCCATACTTATTTCTCCTGGTAACAATCATCTCTCACACGTGTACAAGCATCGAAATTCAATCTCTCTTGGAAGAACATCTTCCCTCTAATCTTAGATAACAAACATTCATATAACACAAGTTTCTAAACTAGAGGAAATCGATTAMTCATAACAGAAAACATCATTAAAATTAGGTTAGGGCAAACTTACTTCAAATCACAAGTTTATGTTTCAATAGCTTCCAAGATTGTCAAATGATTCTTCACGCTCCTAGCTTCCTTTCCTTCTTCCTTAGCTTTGTCAACTTGGAAATAGGATTTGKGGGTGTTGCTCTAGCATTAGACTAATTTTTGGGTGTTGGTGAAGGGTGTATCTATGGGTCTTGGGCCTAACTAAACTTATCCTTGACCTGTTCACTACTTAATCTTTGTTTGCTGCCTTGATAGAGCCAACCCAACCCGATAAATAAAAATATAAATGGATTTCATCATTCCAACCTAAATTACCCAACTAAATACGAAATTACCATGACCATTCGAATCTAATTATATTAAGGACAAAAATCACCAAAAATCAATCAAACAACAATCATACTAACCACCAAATAAATTAGATCACATAAAATCTTGAAATGCCTAAAAATTATTTGAGGTATTATAAAATTACTACTTAAAAAACACCACATGGGCTTAATCTATTGCATACTTCAATTAATTTGAAGCCGCAATAAGAAAGTAAGTTAACTAACCTTAATATCAAGTTCCATTGAAGGTAGAGACTCGTGTTTCAATTATATCCGGTAAAGTCATGTTCAATCAAATCCAGCAAAGACTCAAGAGGTAGAGCATCATGCTGATAATGTATTATGATATGAGAAGGAGAATGGGGAGGAGAAGTTCATAGAAAGAAAAAAGAAAAGTGAGAGGAATCGTAGACCCATTATCATTAACTTTATATGAACCAAAACCCTCTATTTATAGGGCTTCTAGGGTTTCAAGGGGTAGAAATATTATTCTCAATATATTTATAACATAAAAATCAATCTTGTTGATATTCAAAAATAAATTGAGAGCTCGTTGATAGTTTTCTTGATGATGATTGCCTTGGTCTTTTAAAAGGAGAGTAGGGCGTGATCTAGATTTGTCAAAATGGGTTGGTCCTGTCAGGGGTAGCCAAGCCTAACATGCAAAATGATGGATTGAATTAAGAATTTTTTCAACCCATTTAGAGGTGGGCCTATGCAGTCCGGCCCAAATGGGCCGCGGGTCGGAGGCAGGCCGAGGACGGACCAACCTACTAGTTAATTAAAAAAGAAATTAAAATTAAATAATCAAAATCAGTTGAAGAAAAGTAACCTAAACTCATTTGTTGTACTATTTTGATTAAATTTTTAACATTCTTTTAAGAATATTGTATTATTTATTTAGTTTAATATACATTATTTAAAGTGACCTAGAATCAAAGAACGTTGTATTATTTATTTAGTTTCCCAGACTTTAGTTAAATAGGTTAGGCCACCTCAGTCAACCTAATGGCGGGTCTCTGGCATCCCAACCTATTTGACAGCTCTAGCYTGATCCCTCTAGATGAGGAAGCAATGGAGAACCAATTGCCAATGAAGAATTACTGGATTTATCATACTCAGTAAATATAGCACTAATGCGGCATTAATCTTGGACTTAAGGCTTAAACAAGTCGATGAAAGAAGTTCTTCAATATTGTTAGTATCTAAAATCCATATAAATAATCAATAGAACTTTCAAAACCTGAAGCTTTCACTCGGGATATAAATACAAGCCCATACATTATAATAAAGGAACATTTTCGGGCATGGCATCTTCTATTCCGATATTCAGTATTCGGCTCTTGTAACAAGTGCTGATTTGACAAAACAGGCATATTTGTGATGTAAACTTTGTTTCCTAATGTTTTAGGAACTCTTATTTGCATTTTATCTACCGAAATCTTCATTATTTACTCTACAAGGCTAACATGGAGGATTAATGAGATACTTACACAAACAATAACATTTATATTCATATTTTCATCACTTTAATTTTATAATGTCCTAATAGAYATAGATATAAACGTGATATATTAAAAGTCTTATTTGGATTATCATTTCATACAAAGCTCCAAAAGGCTTTAACATCCTTACTTTTGGCTATGGAAGTTATGTAACCCAAAAAAACCCTTGCACATATATCCAATCGATCATAGTCCTTGACGAACATAAGGAGTCTAAAAGAGTGATACGATGTGTGTGTGTGAAAGAGAGAGAGAGAGAGGAAAAGGGGGAAGGGAAAGAGAAGGTTGAAAGCACAACAAACGCCGAGGAGATTGAGATGCCATTAATTGGTTGGTAGTTGTGGTAGTCATTGGTGGATTCAGAAATGTAGGTTGCAAAGGTTGAAAATTAAAAAGGTAAAAAATATAATGGATGGCATGAGTCAAGAGGAAGYAAAAATGTAAGGTATATAGTGGATTTGGCCAAGGGTGAGAAGGGCTGTTGTCCCCAGCCCCTACATCCGTTCCCGTTGGTAGCAATAGGAGAAGAAAATGAGGTTAGTGGCAGTGACGCTTGAGGAAATCATATTGAATAAAAGTTGGAGTAGGGAGGTTTTCTTTGAACCAACTTTGGAGAAAGATTGCAACAAATCGATGCCATATTAGATTGCACTTGTTGTTGTAGAAAGATGGCATCAATTTATAGACGGAGAGGATAACCTTCAGTATCAGCTTTGTACAGGTTCAATGCCCTAGCCTATTTTAAGTGAATATCGAGCATGGAAAACAAAAGATGAAACTGAAAATAGTATTTTAAATTCAAAATGAATATTTTTTAGAACAAATAGCGGTTCTTGGAATTATGAATTCCGAAAACATAATGAGTTTTTGAAATGAACCAAATGTTATATTTCTTTAGGTTCAAATAGCATAAATTATCGGTTACAAGTGTTAAACTTGAAAAWTTATTATTATTAATTATTTTTTGTTAGACGTACATTAAGTAAATTTAATGATTACAAATGGAAATTCAAAATCCAATTGGTAACATGAAAAGATGGATGAGTTCGTTCGTAGAGTCAAACGACTAAAACTCAAAGCCATAATTGAAATAAATCAAGCTTGATTTATGCAAACATAACAAAAGATTTTAATTATGTCATAAAATTAAATAATTTATTCTTTAAAAATACATTTTTATTTAACGAAAGGTTTTAATTCCTCCTAAGGTCAAAGCATAAAGATATATTCCATTATCGATTGGATACTTTGTGGGTACCTATATGAGAAAATCTTTCCTGACCTTGAAGATTTAACCACCAAAATCGTGTGTATTCAATAAAAACGCCATCGTTCCACTTTGATCCGACCCTCCGACCCATAAAATTTGTTCCTATTCTGGGGCATAGTTTAGTCCGAGAGTGGACTATGAGACTCTTTAAAAGCAGATCTGAAACCACTCTTCCACTAGCCTTGTTTTGTCTAATAATTGTGTAAACGCCTGAACCCCACATATATACATACAYAGTCACAGATMTATACATATAGAGAGAGGAAAATACAAAAAAACTACTACTTCCAAATGGATGATGGAGAAACTTGAATTAGACTAGTGAGAGAAAGTTTTTACTTTCCCCAAGGCTGTTGCAGGTTGCACTGGAACCAAAAGTTGTGGTTTTAAGACTTCGTGCTTGCAAGGCCCAAAGCAAAGCAAGCAAAATTTGTTTTTGTTATTTTGTTCCCTGTTCACCACCTCCTTCCCCCACCAACCACCACCTCCTTCTTCCTCAATTCCATCACTTTGAATAACCCTTTGACTGCAACCCCACCCCCCCTTCTGAGCCAAAATTGTAGCTCCTTATTAATAGATGGAGAGAATGAGCGAGTGAGTGATTGAGTGAGAGAAGGCGGGGGAAAATATAAAGGAAAAAAGCCCTTTTTTCTCTAACCTTTATACACACATATGGCATATAATGATTACCCAAATATAACTCTAAGTCTCCAACCCATCATTACCTTTTATAACATGGTTAAATCTTTAGCCAMCTCTTCTTATAATTCCCCAAAATAAACACGAACGCTTTCTCTCTGGGTCTGTCTTTCTCTCTCTATTTTCTCTTTCCTTTTTCTTTTTTCTTTCTAATACGTTTTTTCAGTCTTCTACACACTATTTAAAACCCTACCCTCTCTTCCATCCCTCTCTTTCTCTCTCTTGTTTCTCTCTCTAGTGTGAGAGGGGACGAAAAAACCAAAAGGGCTGATGAAGTAGTTTTAGTACTACTTAATAGTTTTGCTGTTGTTTAGTAGCAACTTCACTTTACTCTCTTTCTCTCTCTCTTTCACACAGGAAAAAACACACACTCAAGCACACACAGAGTAGTAGACATGGACACATATGAAGCTACAAAGATTGTGCTTTCAAGGATCCAGAGTTTGGATCCAGAAAACGCTTCAAGAATCACAGGTTACATACTGATACAGGACCAGGGAGAGAAGGAGATGATAAGATTAGCTTTTAGTCCGGAGTCCCTTTTAGTTTCTTATGTCAACCAAGCAAAGGCCTGTCTCGGAATTCCTTCAAATAGTTGCTCTACTCCTCCAACCCCTTCATCCCCCTCACCATTTTACAATAATCCAATCTCAAACTCAAATAATCCTACTAGACCCAACCCATTTTCCCAGACGTCACCAAGAATTGTTATTCCAAATAGTAGGTTCCATTTGAACAACCCTTCTTCGCCGTCCTCACCATGGTCTGCCAGAAGTTCTAGTTCTAGATCAGCATCTTATGCTGCTGTGGTTAATGGTTCAACTAATACTGCTTCTGGGTCTTCAAACTCTTCACTTTCGTTGCCCTTTTACAGTAATAACAACAGTGATTTGGGTGATGAGTTTGGGAACATTCAAGTTCAAGATCAGTTGTCATTTCTGGATGAATCTTTGGATCCAATTGTGAGTCCAAGTGGAAGGAGTGACTCTGTGCTTTTTCCATACGGGAATTGTGAGGACAACACAGCCCCTCACCACCAACAGCTTCATAGGAGGAGTTGTTCGGTGAATGATGTTTTTGTTGGCGGTGAGGACGGTGGTGGTGGGGGGAATAGTGGGTTTGGTTGGAGGCCATGCTTGTACTTTGCAAGAGGCTTTTGTAAAAATGGCAACAGTTGCAAGTTTCTGCATAATGGTGGAGGGTTTGGCGGAGGTGATTCTTCCCCTGATGGTGTTGGGCCTATGGTGGGGTCTCCAAGCAAGATTGATGGCTTTGATGAGTTACTCAGACTGAAGGCCATTCAACAGCAGAGGTTCGCCGCTGCTCAACAACTAATGGCATCTGGGGCTCCTCCCCCTTTTGCTTACAACAAGTGCATGAACTTCTTGAACGACAACCAGAGGTAATTTTGTTAAAATGTCACTAGTTTTTACTTCTTGTAGTTGCTCKTGAAGTAAAGATGTCAACTTGGGTGTGCTTTGCTGTTTTTAGTGTCAATTAGTGATAACTATGTTTTTTTCTGATGGAACTGTTCTCATGCATGACATGTAATGGCTGTAACGGTTACTGTTTCTACTTAAATTTCTGGAGAATTTTCTTTTCTTGGTTCCAATACTTGTGATTTGTATTTTTTTTTTTTTAGTAGCATTTTGTTGCATAAATTTGTATATGGTGCTGCATGTGTTGGCTATCTTGTAAATCCTACTCCATGCTTCCAGATTAGTGGAACAATTGAGCCCTTTTTACTTTTGGACATATAGGAATGACGCATTTCTTATAGCTAGATTTTTTGAAATATATATATGATGTTGGGATTAAAGTGGTTTTGATGTTGGGGGATTTTGCTTCTGGATTGGTTTGTGCACGGTTCGTTGATGTCAATATGCTACATTGTAGATCTGCGGCGGCCGCACTAATGATGGGTGATGAATTCCACAAATTTGGTCGGTGTCGGCCCGATAGGAACGATTTCTCTGCCCTTGGATTGGGGGGAAATGCGAGTTCTGCGTCGCGACAAATTTACCTGACGTTTCCAGCAGATAGCACATTCAAGGAAGAGGATGTTTCTAATTACTTTAGGTAATTAATTGATTGTTACTAAAATTTCAAATTTAGCTGCGAAATCAAGTATAGCACTTGTGGATGATTTCTTCAATTTGTTTTTGAAGTATCTATGGACCGGTACAAGATGTTAGAATCCCGTATCAGCAGAAGCGAATGTTTGGGTTTGTTACATTTGTCTACCCAGAGACGGTGAAACTCATTTTAGCCAAAGGAAACCCACATTTTGTGTGCGATTCCCGTGTGCTTGTTAAGCCTTACAAGGAGAAGGGAAAAGTCCCTGACAAGTACAAAAACTCCTCTTATTTTGATCTTTTGAAATGTTTATGACATATTTCCTTAGACTAATTGGTACATTGATGATTACAATTTGTAGGAAGCAACATCAGCAGCAGCAACAGCACCTTGATAGAGCGGAGTTTTCTGGGTGTTTGAGTCCTTCAGCACTTGATTCAAGGGAGTCCTATGAGCTCCCCTTCGGTAAGCATATAGCTACCATGCTTTAGCCCCGGCTTGAAAAGATATTTTTCTAATTTTCACATTTTTATAATGCTCAGGCGCAAGAATGTTCTATAATACACAAGAAATGATGTTGAGAAGAAAATTGGAGCAAGAGGCTGAATTGCAACAAGCAATTGAGCTTCAGGGGAGAAGATTGATGAACTTGCAACTGATGGACATAAAGAATCATCACAGTAACCATCAATTCCAACCTGGCATGATGGCAGGTGTTCCAATTCCTTCTGCAAGTCAGCCTCAATGTCAAAGCAATCAGAACCTCGTTCATCCATCTGATGGCATCAATTCAGAAGTCCCAGAAGGTTTGCTTTTCAAGAGCCATATATCTTAATATGTCCAGCTTGAGGCTTGTGCTCCTCTAATTACTGATTGCACTTTTTGTGGTCTTGCAGACCACAGTAGTAAGCAGGAATCTGCTAACTCTCCAACGGCTGTAACCGATGAGCAGATTCCAAAGGACACTACTGCAGGTCTGGATCATGGTAATGAGAGTGGCAAAGAGGAGAACTCCAAGGTTGAAAACCCTGATCTCCATGAAAGGTATAAACATCAAATGCTAATTGAAATGTTAATGCCATTGTTTTAAGCATTCTACTATTATTTGCCTGCACTTCATTATGCGCATTCCCCTGATCTTATTCATCTTGGACTTTGTGGCCTCTTGAGTCGTTGTACACCTTCTTCCTGATGCATCTTTTTGTTTGGCATGAAAGCAGCTTGGAGAACATACTTCCCGATAACCTCTTTGCTTCTCCAACAAAATCAGCTGACCACCACTCAGCATTTGCTACAGCTWCAGCTGATGATAGTGCCCCAATGACATCATCATCTAACTACATCCCAATGCTGCCCACCACTTCTACCCTCAGCATGGCTTCTCTTAAATCGTGTTATTTTCAAATGCCAAGGTACTCTTCAACCCCAATGTATAGACCTATCCCATCTCCCTTGGGCATTTTATTGCAAGAGCAAGACCTAACTATTGGAACTTCAATTTACCAGGTTTTCTTCGGGGCAAGAAGCTACCGAGATTTAGGTGATAGGAGTAATTATGGCTAGCAAGGAGGGATTAACTTAGCTTTTGGTGAGTGTTTGGATCTTCAAATATTTCGAATATGCATTTTGCAGAAATTTTTGTTCAACTGGTTTTTTGAAATATGTCTTTGCCTCACATGTTCCCTTGTGCAGAAGGGTTGAGTAGCTAGCATATACAAGAAGTAAAAGTCCTCTAGCTGTATAGCCAAACCATACCCACAACAGAAGAAAAGATCTGTAAGGAAGATCTCTCCAAGATTATTGTCATCATCAATACCATACTACTTACAACAATACATAATGCATATAAAGGACAGATGAACTGATTTATGGGAGTGGGGTCTCTCATTGTTTATTTTGTACCCTCTCTGTAGTTGTGTGTTGGACCACACACAGAACAGTAGCATAACAAAAGCAGTAGTAACTTTTTTCATACAATGTTCATTTACAAGTCTTTCACACCTGTTCTCTTACCCCTCTATTAAATTAGTACTATTTTGGTCCAAGTAAAATGTAAAACCCATGGGACAAAAATGAAAAAGAAAATTGTTCTGATGTCTCTAGGAAAGAGGAATAGAGATCTATTTGATACTGAAAGAAGCAGCAGCAGCACTCCAAGAAAGTTCCCAAGGAGCTGAAACTGGAAGACTAAYTACTTGACTGAATATGAGAACCCAAAAGGGTAAAAAATAATTGGTGGGTAAGACTGAAGGGGATGGTGAAAGCTGGACTTGTGTCATTCGTTATTGTGTAATTGCCTCTGTTCCATGACAGCCTTTTTGTCGTCCCACTAGATCATCTTACAAAGTGTACAGACAAGAGAGAAAGCTTTTAATACGCCCTCTTGCTTCCCTTTTTCTCACAAAAAAAAAAAAAGGAAAACAATAGAAATTCAAAAGGAGAGAGGAAGAAAGGGTGTTCTTTTATGAGATTAAAGGCTACTTTAGGGGACTCTTTTGTCTCATTTTGTGGTTTCTTTTAGATGGACATGAAGGGGGGAGGGCCACAACGTCACATGGGTGCTGACACCATTTGAGTGGTATCAGGGTACAACACTTCTTTCACTTTCAAACCCTCTAGACTGAATCAGATATAAGTATGTGTTTGGCCTTTTGTTTTATGGGTACTGGTGCACCCTTTGTTTTGGGTATGTTTTCTTTATTTAATTATTAGGAGCACATGTGCTCCAATTTTTGCTTCCTAACCCCCCCTTTCTCCTCCGCTCCCCAGCCCTCTCACCCCTACCCCATATTAAATTTGTCCTCCTCACCAACATTATGGTCTACAGAGAGAATTGTGCATAAATAGTATTGCACTATAGATGCATAGAAAATTTGCATTTCTTACTTATAGAAGTAAGAGTAAAATACTAACGATTCAAGTTTGTGCTAGATATCCTCGGAGCCTTTTTGATCTTCTTGTTTCTTTGTCTCATGACTCGTTTAGACCAAAGGATGATTATTAAATTGTGTTGACACATGGATACCAGTGTATCTATGTTTGTTTACGTGTTTGTTGGGGCCTTATCCTCTATTTAACTAAGATTCCCTTTCCTTGGCAACTTTTTATCGTATTCCAATGTTTTGCAGAAGGACAAACATGTCTTTTCAAATAATATATGGCCAAATTAAATATGGACTAATGTTTGAAAATGGGTCACTCTCTAGAGAAGTATTGCAGTTTTCCATTCATTCATATGATTGGTATTTTCWTACTCTTTTGAGTTAGAAATTAGATATGACATAACTCCAATTAGTGGGACGGGGAGAGACTGAACGATCTTGTTTGGTTCACGGAATAAAGGAAGAGATGGGATTTATAATTCGATTCGCTATCGTTCCCTAAATAGGGTAAAGGAGTCAAACTAATAGTGTGAATAGAGCTCCTATTTTTAGATTATTATTAAATGAGTTTAATTTTACGTTTGAACCAAGTTCAAAACTTATTTGTAATAATTTTTCGAGGTTGTGCCTATCATGTGAAAGTGGATTTGAGATGCTTTTACATTKTAGAGTTGTAAATATTGAAAGAATTTTTTAATAGTTCAAGATAGTATTTGCTAAATCAACTGTCCATCTCACGAAATTGTTGGTTTTTATCAAACTGATAATTTTAACATTGTTAATTAATCTTGATTTTCTAAAAGTTAGATAAATTAAAAAGATAATTCAATACTTGTGCATATTAGTGTTAAAATTTTAAATAACAATTTAAACATTTTTTTAATTTCTTGTAATCTTAAATGTTTCTTTAAAAATTTAAATGCTTTGGCCAATGTGTGTCTTGGGGTACAATTACTAATTAATGTGTGATAGGATAGGGGGAAAAAAACATTTATTATGTCCTTAATTTTCAAAAATAATAATTATTTTGAAATAAAACTATTAATGACATGATAATCTTAACATTTATTATGTTCTTAATTTCCTAAAATAATAATTATTTTGATATAAAACTACTAATGACATGATAATTTTTTGATGACGTTAAGCCTTAATGCATAATCATAGACATGAAAATGTTACCACATTACCAGGAGAAGTCCGAATCAGCACCAAAAACTAGAGAGTGGTCTGCCTAATTTGGATATTACCAAATAAAGCTTCCGCTGAATTCACTGCGCTTTAGTTGGTGTCATAAGAGTGGAAGTTTGTTACAAATTTTTACGCCTTTCTTTTCTCTTCTTTTTGCTTTTTAGATCAACCATTTGTTCCACCTGTGGAAATTTGAAAAGAATTTATGAAAAGGATTTACCTTATCTGTGCTTTTACAGATCAACAGAGGAAACAAATTTAAGAATACCAGTATATTTTTATCTCCTTTCAACTCAGTCCAAACAGATATCGTTTGAGAGGATTTTTTATTTTATTTATTGTGTTTTTTATATTTTATTTTGTAAGAGTACTTAAATGTTCTCAAGAATCTTCTAACCAAGAAGATGAGAGAAAGAAAGAGGGAAAATCTCAAAACACTTATTGTTATCCAAGATAAAAAAAAATAAAAAGCATTTCAAGTCATTATTTTCAGAAAATATTGGTAACAAATTATATGGGAGTCAATAAGTTTGTATTTATTTAGGAATAATTTGATTTTTATATTTATCTAATTAATRAGTTATGATTTAATTTTTATATTATGATGGCTTTGTATTAATGAATTGTATATGATCGTATTATCCTTACCAAAATAAATTTACCTCAAATTGTGAAATGCAACTAATTATTTTTTCGAGGTCTTCTAATAGCTAGACCATCATTGTAACACGACGATGACATATAAATATAATTATCGTTAATTCTTTTAATACATCTTTTAATAATTACTATACGTCTATTAAAACACAAGGCATGTGTGATATTATCTTTTAACTCTCCGGTACATTTTATGGATGTACTCAAAATTTTGAAACTATTTTTCCGGAAAAGAACGTCACGGATGTGTATGACTGCACCACTACTCAAGCGCGTGGCACAGCGACTGGCCCACTGCATGATATGTCAAGGTAGTTTCTTTGTCCTCTGCGGTACACTTAACTCGTGCAGTGATTTATCTATTGCTTATTYGTCAATCAATTTTAAGTTGTGTTAATTTAGTATATATTGTTTGTTGATTTAGTTATTAAAATATAAATTAATTTTGTATTTATTGTTCTATTAGATATGCGTTTAATTTTATTTAAGGGYGTTGATTTTACCATTAATATAAGTTAATTGCAGTTTGATTGCTTGTAAAAGAAAAAGAATTATTCATCATTGTTTTTTATCGCTAAAGATTTTCAATTATTTATAAAAGCATGTAGTCGAGATTTTTACCAAATCCTGGACAAAATAATAGGTTAAGTATAAAAAAATCCCTTATAGTTTGACCAAATTGTTAATTGCATACCTATCATTTCAATTTGATCATTCTACACTCCAATTGAAAAGTTTCATCCGAAATTTTTAATTTATTAATGATAGTTATAATGAAATGCATAAAATATCCTTCCTTTTTATTTGATTAAATGTTAGAACAATAACTCAAACACAATCTTTTAAATAAACAAAGAGTAATAAAACTAGTTAGTTCGAATTAGTTAAGTGAACAACATCTCATTTAAATAAAAACGTATAAAAAAGAAGGATATTTTAGGCATCTCATTATATTTATTATTAATAAACATAATATTTTGAAAGAAACTTTTAAATTAGGATGCAAAGTGGTTAAATTAAAATTATAAGTATGCAGTTGATAATTTAATCAAATCAAAACATTTCGATACTTTAACCCTAAAATAATTGCTGAAAGTGCGAGTCATAATATAACTCCGAAATTACAAGGAATGAATTATTAAATAAAAAACGATATATTTTTCCTGCAAGAAAAAAACAAAAATGTATCCTAATTTTAGAAATGTGATTGCGTCWTGATTATCTCCATGAATCAGTAGTATGGGAAAGAACACTGAGATTACATCAGCAAAAATCAAATGCGAATTATCCTTAAATTCATAGGGTTAATAATTTGTGTGAATTTTGTATCTCACAAATGTCCGAAACAGCAGATACCATTAATTAAATTAATTCAATAATAATTACAGTAATATAATAATAATAAAATTGTCGAGAACAACAAAGGACAGAAACTTTTTTTGTTTTTCTAATTTTTAAATCATCCAATATTATGATTTGATTAGACTATTCAGATTTGATTTATATTACATTCGTATTATATGATTCTTACTTATAAATTTTTTTATCTAAAATACTTTTTAAATATAATATTGATAAATATAAATTGAATACAAAATATTATTTTACCTTAATATTTTACTTACCACCTACCTAAGCTCCAGGTCCAAATACAAGGCATTTCACGCTTTTCTACCATGTAAAGAAGAGTCCAGCGTCCGTTACTTTTTGACTTATATGTACTCCTTTCCTTTATTTATTTATTTATCTGATCTCTTGAATATTTTGGAGCAAGGAATTTGTAGCATCTTTCCACGAGCCACTACGACTGAGGACATCTCCTGCTAATTTCAAATTTGTGCCCTTAGCTATGCATTAAAAGAGTTGAAACATATTGCATTTTTTGCACTGATGCTTCAAATATATTTTAAAATTGATCATCATGTTAAGAGATTGTTTCTTTCTCTTATTATAATAAATATATAATTTTTATAATACAAGAATTATTTAATTTTAATTCGTGACCTCAGAAATTATGTTATATATGATAAATATTATTATATGTCGATTGAAAAAATTATTAAGAAAAATAAAAATGATAATTATGAGACTATTGATCACTAGAATTAGCTGATCCAAATGATTAAGTAGTATAAAGACCAATGAAGCCGTCTGCTGGATTTGGTAAAGGAAACAAACGACTCCCTAGCACCATCGGTAGGGACATACTTAGCAGAGCTAATGAGATCTTTGATCGACAGAGACTTAACAAAATTCCTAAAATTATACCTATCAACATGAAGCCAAAAAGCCAAGTCAGCGGGATCGATTAGGGTAAGAAGAAGAAGTTCAACCTTTAATCGAGATTTTAGATCAGAACTTATCAAGTCTGCATATTTTAAGGTCATACTTACAATGAATAGTGCATTAAGAAAGTGGATAAGTGACCTTTACTTACTTCATGAACAAGAAAYAAGATACAAGATCCCTCTCGGTTAAGTATAAAAAGTGAAGAGAAAAGGAAAAGAGACCCTCGAATCATTCCACACAAACAAGACCATATTAAATTCAACCTCAATTACATGTTTTAGCTTAATGCATTTCATTTTTATCAATTCAAAGTTTACATCTATATGCACATTTTATGGTGGGCTTTCTTCAGTTAATTCAAGAGTTCACTCCTAAAAAGAGGACCTACGGATTTAGAAGTTTCATAATGACTAACTAATTAGAATCCAAGCCTCATAGTATTGAGTCAGTCCAACTAGAACCAAATAGCCGACAGCCACTTTTAGCATTTCAACACTCCAACGAGGACCATTTTACTCTTCAAATYTTAATTTGATAATTTATCTGCCAACTAAGTCAAATGACAAAAGTATCRCATAAAAACATAGCTAATATATTTTCTATTTTTCTATTACAACCGTGCGATAATTTAAAAAAATATATGACTATGTAATTGTAACTATCTGAATAAGTTAATATTAAACCCAACAAATCAATAATTAAGAAAAAAATGTTACTTTACCCACCTCAATTAATGAAAAAACACATAACGATAGCCATTAGAATGCGTGGTTTCATGAAGTGAGTTGCAGAGTATCCCTAAGAATCTTCGTCGAATTAAAAGAAGGTGGTGAAGAGCATCTCATAGGATCATCATCCTAAAAGATAGAAAACAACTTTTGCATAATTCTTTTTCATTACCTATTAAAAGAATACTTGATCATTGCACGAACCAAATTTTATCAATCCTAATTAAACTTGTTTTTATAACATTTTCTTGGGTACATGGAAGATTAAATTTGATAAATTGATAAAAATATGGTATTTTAAGATTAACATAAGGGCTTCAAAATCATTTCTGTTTTTTTTTAACATATWTTTTTGACAATCATTAGAGTTGTTGATCTCCAAGGAAGGTTCAGTATTCCATGACCCAATACACCTGGCATAACATGGACAGGTCAATTGTGATCGCTTTTCTTTCTGTATAGGCACATTGGAGTGGTCCAAGGCAGATCGTCGAAGATTTTCTTTCGACTTTACTCATTTTTCTACTCAAATCATTAGTTTCCATTTGAAAAGTTTAAAATCATATTAAATATTTAACACTTAAAACTATTCAGTTTTGTTGCTTTCACGATAGTGTCATCTGCTAATGAAGCGATTATTGCTCTTCATCAACCAAAGAATACATTCTAACAGTTAACATTTACCCTGACGTTGAAAGGACACATTCATTCCCTCCAACGACTACACTTGAGCACTCTTTAAGCATAGAATTACTTAAATGCCATTTCTTTGAATTATAAATTACAAAATTCTATCTCAAATAATAAACTTAAAATTTCATAACACAAACWTAGATCAACACCATAAGACCAAATTGGCCATGTTTGGTTTAAAGATTTTGCTGTCGAAAAGGAAAAGTGTTTCTCAAGAAATTAGGTTTCGGAGAAACCACCGAGGAACATACAAATTTGGAGTCTAAATAAAMGATAAGAAAAATAGAGATAAACGTGATTTATAATTTCAAGAGTAAGTTACAATATTTAAGAATTGTAAATCAAAAGAATATATCTTTCGATTCTTTTCTTGGGTATATTTCTCTCAAATGTTAAACTTTTTTGGGTACCGATGAGAATAATATTTTATGTGAAGAAATCAAGCTTGAATCTTCTTTCGTGAATGATTTAACGATCTGTTGAAAAAGTAGAAGTTTTGAATATGTTTGGTAGGGGGCGTTCTTACATCTTCAATTCTCTACAGTATTTCTAACGTCATTTTAAAAACTTCCTTAGATCGAAAGTTTCTGTCTATATTATTATTTCATGAGCTAGTACCCTATTTATAAGTTAAGAATTTGTAACTTTTTAAGTAATTGCCTTTACCTGGTTATGAGTTTTTTGTTGCCTAAACAACTCATTTTATTGGGCGACTAAACTATTTATTAAGACACCCTTAACAAATATAATTTAATATGAGACGAATTTAATTTAATTTGATCCATGTTTATAATATGGTGGATTGGCTCCAATCAGTGGCCTAACTCTAATTGATGCCAAATAATTTGATTTCTGTTTAAACTTAATTTAAATAATCAACATTAAAATCATGTAATAATATTGATTAAAATAATTATTTTTTAATATCTACAATGACTAAGGCAAATTTCAATTGAAATTTTGGTAATCATTTTCTTTTTTCAATTCTTTCTTCTCTAAACAGGATCTAATAACCCAAAAAGGAGAAAAAAAAAAAAAAAAGGAAGAAAAGGAACGGAAAAGGGGAATGCTAATCTTGATTGGCGAACTTTTGTTCATAGAATAGAGTATAATTCCATGGTGATGATTAAGATTGAGAAGAATGATGCATATCTCAGGCTTTTGGCAAAGATGAACGTTTTACTAATGATGGGGACATCTTACTAACGTCAACTTGAAAAGAGTCAATTGAGTGCAATCCAAAGTATTTGCATTTACCATATTTTAAAGGTCTCAGACATACAGATGTTTTCTAATGTTTTCTAGTTCATCCTTTCCTTTCTAGTTGCTTTGAGCCTAATACTGAGAGATGAAAATATCGGCATCGGCACAATCAAGGGCATAATAGCCGAGTTCTGGGAATGTGTCTCCTGCCCATAATAAGCAGAATGAGGGTGAAAAGTAGAAAGTTTTGGGTGCTTATCAGAAAGAAACGAGAACAAGTGCTGGGTCAGAGCTTGAACCAGCCCAAGGATCTCATCATCTTCTTCGCACATTGTTTCTTTTCTCACGTGATATACACTGAAGCCGGATCTCAAATTAGACTTGACTGAATTTATTTGATATCTAAAATCCATGAGTTAGTTAGTTGACTTTTGTTTCTATAAATATTAATGATTTCTCCCAAGAATTCCCTCTGCAATTCTCTTCTCCGTATGCAATTCTACCTTTTTTCTTTTTTTCACAATTCTCATGCCAGTTGAACCTTAATTCATTTCAATTCAATATGGCATTAGAGTGTTGCTAATTCTGCTAGCATTCTGAACCTTATTTCATTCGTTCGAATGCTCGAATTTCAAGTAAATCTTAATTATTACTAATCTAGACTCGATGCCTTGTTCGAGTCATTTYCACTTGCAAATTCGATGCTTGTAATRGTGCAACCAGCACTTCCAGCTAACAATTATTATAGAACTCTGTAATTTTGACTTATTTTTAATTTATTTAATCTGAACAATTTTATTAAGGTTGTTTTGTTATATTTGTATAACTGAAGGTTTTATTTGAGATGTTTATACTTTGGAATTACTAAATAATAAGTCAAATTGGAGTTAGACTTAAATAGTAAGCTTGGAAGTAGGATTAGGTTTTCTTAACATAAGTCCTGAGTTCTGACGATCTTTGTAAAGGACAGTTTGGACAGTGATCGTTGGAGATATTGAGTTTGTACATAGCGACAATTTTCTTAATTGTCACAAGGTAAGCTGATTCAGTTCTCTCTTCCATTTTCCTAAATGTGTGAATTCTGACAAACCTAGAGTTACGTAATTTAGTATTATCAAAGATGGATGAGCATATAAATTGTTTGACTAATGTTGATAGTAGCTTATGGCTCTAATCTATTTTTATTATGTTCATGTATAAAATATGGGGCGTTAATATGCCTATTTGAGTTATTGTAAATCTATTGAGCTATTAGTGTAATTTTGATACAAAACCAATTTTGAGTTATTGTTTAATGTAAGAGAAAATAAATGTTATATAGAGGTAGGATAATTAGGCATTAATGAGCATACTTTTGAATTGGTGTAACTCACTGATGTAATATAATTAGACAGTAGTATGCCTATTTTGAGATACTAAATACAATGATTAACTGTTTTGGTCTTTGGAAGGGTCGAAATGTTTGATTAATTGTTGTGTCTGTATAGTCAAATTGTGTTTGATGTTGGCTTTAGGGGATTGGAAAACTTTGGGAGAACATTCCTGAATTTTTGTAATGACTAGATATTTGGCTGGTGGGAAGCCAAAGAGATTCTGCTCTGTCCCTATAATCTAGCGCATATAAAACCGAATATCTATTATGTTCTGGCCCTTTTACGGTAGGTATAAAGCCAAGGATTGACGTCAACTTTATTCGAAGTAACCTGTATTCACTTGAGCCTGACTCTTCCGTTTACCTATATAAGTATTTTGATGATATTTACCTTAATTATATAGGATATATGGTTTATTATGCTATTTCCTATTTCTCCAAGCTACTGATTTTTCAATATTTAAGTTATTGCTAATCTTGGAACCATTAATTTTGGTTTTTTTTATAAATATGTTTTAGCTATAATATACTCATTTAAGGGAGAATCCAATTCTGTTTACTGAGTTTGAGAAGCTCATTCATTTCCCTAATGTTGATGTAGATAGAGGAACCTCTGGTTGGGGCACTGGTGATGAGTAGTACCCCTATGAACTGTATAATTCAATTCCTTTAGTTTTGCTACTACTTCTTGTGTAATAGATCTTTGCTTTGTAAGAAAGAAACCTCCTTTCCCCTCTGATGTGAAGGTTTGCAATGCTTAATTAAGTTATCAAATTACGGCGTTTGGATGGCTAGACATATTATTTTGGTAGGAGACTATTTCAATCTATGTAAGTATATTCTTTTTGTTGGCTTTTGGTTCGATATTTACAATTGGAGGTTACCATTTATAAATTAGATTGGGCTGGCTAGAAGTGTCGGATTGTCAGTACCATATGAGACTTTGTGACCTTAAGGGAAACCTTGGGGCATGATTGTGTCACATCTCCAGTTGGGGTATGGTCAACTCAAAATTGGGGCGTGATATTTAGTGTAACACCCAAGATGTTATTTTTTATTTTTACAAATTTAATATGATTGTAAAATTTATATGTCAATTCACTGATTTAATTATTATAATGAAATTTTGGTGTTTTTGATTATTTTGCAGCGGATGAACTTGAAGGCCCTAATGTCCGATGTGCCAATTAGAATTTAATAAATTATCTCTGTTATTATTGTTTATTGTGCGTTAATGTGAGAGTACGTTTATTTAATTATGAGATTTATTGTGCTAATTGACTTAGAGTTTTAACTAAATAATAAGGGCTCTACCCATTGAGCCCATTCATTTCTTATTTGAAACCTAAAGGAGAGCTTTAGACTTTAATTTTATTGGGCTTAGATGGCTATGGGATAAGGAAGCCCAAAAAGGGATTGTTTAGGGCCAATTTGAAAAAAGGAAAAAAAAAAAGAGAGGGGGGGGGGGGTGTGAATTAGGGTTTCAGAACCTAAACCTAACTCCCCCCCCCCATCTCTAGAAATCCCTCAGCCGCTGCCACCCCTCTCCCAAAAGCACTTCTGCCAACACCACCCTTCTCTTTCCCCTGTCATCGTCGCACCACCATTTGGACTTCTGCACCGGGACTGGTCGCCGACTCTCTCTGCAAGCCCCTCGCGACTAGGGATTGGTTCGCTGGCTGCTCAACCTCGATGGAGCCATTGGTTTTTGCTGCACCTCTGCTTGCCGCCACTTGTCAGTGCTTAACTTGATTTTGACTGCTCGAAGAAGCCTCGAGATGAGATGCCTGCTTGTCTGTTGCAGCCCAGTTTATAGTCGTCCTCTCTACATCTGCACCAGTTGCATGCCTCGCTAGCCGTTGCWTCACCTATCGTCACTGCTCCTCACCTCTGCCCAGATCTGAGTTCGTCTCGTCCAGATCCGCTCTAGATCATTTCTCATAGGCTGCCCACTCGGTGCTCTAGAACATCACCCATTCGTAGCACGTCATTTGCTGCCACGCCGTGACCAGAGAAGGGAGTTTCAGATCTGGATTGCCACTCCTGCCGTTCACAGATCGAACGTGGGCCAATSCTTGGAGCCGTGCACAAATCTCGATGCTGCTTGAACTATACCACACCAGTTCACTGGAGTTGCTGTTGTGCCYGTCCGATTGCTGTCGTCGATTCTCTCCATCGCTCCGATGGATTTGTAGTCGCCGGTCAAATAGACTGTTGGAGCTCACTCAGGCACAGTGTACTGTCAGTTGCGTGCTCGGGGCGCAACGTAGCTCCATACACAGCACTTAAGATTTGCAGGATTAAAGGTGAAACAATTGTTTCTTTGATTTCATTAATCAAATGATTTATATAATTATGTTAGGTATTGATGATTGTAGGAAATGCAGATTTTATTTATACATGATTTAAGGTTGTATTTAAATTAGTATGGAGATATGTTTTTAGGAATGTATTGTGATTATGGTTGTCATTGTCATTGTTAGCGGGAGTTGAGAACCATGAAATAACTTATACTTTTGGCATGTTATTGTTGTCAACTTCGAAAATTTAAGTACGGGTTATTATGGGTGAGTGGCGTTAGTATAATAAATGTAATGCTTTAAAGTCGAACAATCATGTTAAATGAATTTCCTTTTTTGTAATAAATATTAGGATATTTTCTAGTACATTGACATTTTAGGCGGTTAAGGGACTCTGCTTTGCGTTTAAAGTAGAATTCTAATGTAAAGGACTTTAGGTAAGTAAACTCCATTCTTATTCATATGGACTTTCGTTTCGAATGTAATGTGATATGTGTTAATTGTTCTAGTATGTTTACTATGTGATCATGTTGAAGYAAATTTGTGAGAATACTGTCTGTTACACATTAGAACATTACTTCTTGTTCATTTCATTATCATGATTTATTTTCCTTGGGAAAGTTGCATGTTCATGGTTTTGATAAGGGAAATGAGTTAAAGGATAAGGTCTGGAAATGAAAATTGTAAACGGCAATGAATTTTGAAAGTTAGGAAATGGAAAAGGGGTGTAAGCCTAAGCCATGAAAGATGTGAGTGAGAAATGGGACGCGAGGGACTGACGTACCCGATCTAACCCTACTTGTAGGGTGAAAATGGAAGTAAAATGTACCTCTGATAAGGCGAAAGTAAAAGGAAGAGTTAATGAATTGTTAACCGCGTAGTGGTTCTACTAGTAGAATTTATCTGGTTCCAAAGAATAATGGCCCACTGCAGAGTTTAATGGCTAGGCGATACACCAAGTGAGCTCAAGTTAGAAATGAAAAACTTTAGAGAACTAAGACAAAATGAATTTTGAAATTTAAAAAAGATAACGCATGTCATATGCATTCATGCATAGGAATTTATTTTCTAAGCTTTATAGCTCACCCCTTTCCCCTCATTTCGCATTAGCCAGAAGGTGCATGGAGGTCGGTTGCATTCAGGCTTGACAAACCTGAGTGTCTTATTTTGATGCTTGTTGAATAATGAGAGTTATTTCATAGGGAAATCTTTATTCATGTATTTATTCATTTATTTGCTTATTCGTCCTTGATTATTCCTTCAGATTATCTTTGGATTGTAATTTAGATGAGTATTTTCTATTTTGATGAGTTGTTGGGGATTTGAGGTATTTTATTTATATAAGATGGGTTTTGGTTGTGGTTGAGTGTTGATTTTTTGAATTTCGTACAGGGAGTAAATGTTGATATTACARGGGAAACTTTACCAAAATTCTTATAAATATTTTATATTAAAATATTTAAATTTTTGTTTTCCTCAATTCCAGTATAAGAGTGAGTAAAGTTGATAACATTTCCGGGTTAGGATAGTTTCTAACTGGGAGTGTTACATTTAGGGGTATCGGATTAATTAAAAGGTACTTTATACTATTTATTATTTGTAAATAGGAATTATATTACATCATGTCATTTTGTATTATTTTACATATTAAGAGAACTTTATTCAATAGTATAATCAAACACCTTACAAAATTATTTATTGAGGCAACATCCTAGCCTATTTATGTAATGAATTGTTCCAAATTTTGTCTTTTTTTTWAAAAACAAATTAGCTTAGTTGTGTCACAGAAAGTTAAGTTGCAGGTCTTGGTAAAATTATATAAACGATTTTATATATTATATAAATTTTAGATAAGTATAAAATATTATTGATTTATTTATTTAGTTACTTAGTCATTCATTTATTTAATTGTTCATTTATGTCGAAATTAAAAAATAAATGATCACTTTACTAGTTTTATTTATTTATTTTTATTTGAGTTTTATTTATACAACTCTAGAATATTAATATTCTTTTGTTATGTTTTACAATGATCCAAAATCATGTTATTTCATTATGAATAAAATATACATTATTTTGTGATAAAAATCATCATTATGAATTGAAACATTTTATCCACATTGTTACCATTATATTCGTCTACCTATTTAATTTTACTTTCTCTACAAGAAAAATCAAAAAAATTGAATGAATATATATATAAAAGTATTTCCTTCATTTTTCCCCTCATCTGTTATGAAAGTACACAGTAGCGTACATCGTTATAATTTCTAAACAACCAATTCGCACAAGGATCATAAAACAAAAGGGATGAGATCTATGAAAGTTTACCTAAATGAATAATCCACTCTATTAAGCTCAAAATGATCAGGTGATGGAGAGTATAGATAGTAGTGGTTTAGCTAATATTTACATAAATTATAGATTATACATGTACATACCAACACTTTMGATATGTKTATCTACATTATTCTTGTGTACTTTTGAAAGATGTCTCGCAGTGGCAGAAGCGATGAAATGTCTCGAAGGCCCAAAAAAATTAGGTCAATGCTGAGAGCAGTTTGAATTCACTATTTATTAACATCCCAAGACATTCAAGGACAAACTATCAAGAACGGGCATCAAATCCACCCTGCGCAATTGAGGCTACCGCTGCTCCTACATCAGGATTACAAGAAATGGCTGTAGTAATGACCATGAAGCATCAGGTCATGTAGCAATAGCAGCAAATGCCAATGGATCAACGAATAGCTCAGGAAGAACAACTGAAGTCCCCAAAAGCAGGATAGGAGAAATGACCAAGTAGAACTAAGGCACATTATGAGCATCTCCCACATTTGATGGTGCACCCAATTCGAAAGCTATTGAGAAATGGTTAAAAGAACTCGAACAAAATTCTAAAATTATGGAGGTTCCCACCAACATAAGGAGGCAACAAGTCAGTCCTTTCTGGTGGGAAGAGCTGAAAATGGTGAGAAGGTGCTGCCTTGGCACATGGTCGAGAAGGACATTCCATTACTTAGGAGGTTTCTAGAAATGCCTTCCTCGATTAGTACTACCCAAACTCCATAGTTTGGAAAAATAGAGAGATTTCTTCAACCTTGTACAAACAAAAAATATGCCTATAGTGGAGTATGCYAGCAAGTTTAATAAGTTGGGCCGATATGTTGGAGGAATTATGGATAACCCAAGATTGAAGCAAATGCGATTTGAAGATGGACTTTTGAGTCGCATAAGAGGTAGAYTATCGTCTATGTGTTCTCATGACTATGAAGAAACTTACTAAGGAGTTTGAATATAGAAATTAAGTTTAAAAGAGCAGATGCTAAGAGGGAAAGGAAGATACTGAAGCTGTAGTTGACCAAGATAGGGATTACAAACACTTTGCAGAGGGGTAAATGCTAGTAAAATGCTAAAGCAGAGCCAAAATGAAACTAAGCTTCCAGAGACCCTACAAGTGAAGGAAGGTGTGACTTGTCATACGATCCATGTTGGAGAGTGCTCCTCTCAACAATATACACAAAAAGGCAATAAAAGGTGATAGCATAGAAGTGTTTTTCCCAAAAAAGGTTGTTGTTCCATAGATAAACCTGATTGCACTTGTATAGAATTCAACATATTAGAGATGAATGTTACTTCAGCTGCAAGAGAAGATACTGCATCAAGCTCGTGAATCCCTRCCACACTCTCTTTGTTGCTGTAGGCACTGTAGTAGTATTTTTGGTTGCAGGCCATTAAAAACTATTAYTGGCTATCCTCTCGAGTATCTCAAAAGCTTCATTATACGTCTTATCAAGYAATGCTCCAATAACTGAAGCGCCTAAACATTGCTGTATTAGATCCAATGAGAGATTCCATGATCTGGACATTTCCTCAAAAGCTCTTTCAACCTCTCTCATGCCTTATAAAACCTTTGACCTTGGAGCTTCTTTACTGACCCCTTGCAATTAAAAAGCATCAACAATTTCCAAAAAGAGACGAATATGTTGATGAGGGTCTTTTGTAGCATCCYACTAAACAACCCTACTATTTGAAGCATCTAAAACATAATTGACTTCATCTCAAAAAATTGAGCCTGAATAAGAGGTCTCACAACGCCTGACTGTAGATCATCTAACATAGGAAGTGCATAATCCTTGATGGATCTATTCCTATCATCTGCCATTACCCTAGCATTCCTTCTTGTATTCAACCTGGGGGGCATTTGGCTATGGCATTACGCTCAACAGCCATTACTGCGTTTCCTACGGTATTGAATTCAGTAGCTAGTGCTACGGTATTTCCTGCAGCATTGAGTTCAACACCTAAACTCGACAAATTCTGCTGTTCTTTTCTAGCCATTTCTCTTAGTTTACTAGCACTTGCATGTCATCTTCTTCTCTATAACAAAAGGTTCTTTCTGGGTTAGGATAAAAGAAATACGTATAGTCCTCTTCGGATATTCATGGAGAAAATCAACTGTCAAGAACATGGGTAAAGAATAAAAATGTAAAATAGAAATAAAAATATTACAAGTAGTAGAAATTCAAATATCACTGAAAACATAGACACTCCCCAGCAACGACATCAAAAACTTGATAGAAGAAATCATAATTAAGCACTTGATTAGAACCCACTAGTATGTGCGGTCCTCAAGCAATAGAGAAGAAGCAAAGTATCGATCCTACGAACATTGTTGGTTCAAAAGTGATGGTTTAAAAATCCTAATAAAATAAAATAATTGTTGATGTTTGTTACGAAAATAAATTAAAATAATCTAAAATTATATAGTTACAGAGATTCAGAAACAAATCATAGCAACCGTACACATGAGATAATTAAGAGCTTAAGTGAGTTAGATTTAAGAATTGTTGATGCACTAATGTTCAAGAAGTTAATACATCAATGCTGCAAAATCAACCCTACAACAATGATACAACCAAGGCTAACTACAATAAAAATGCAAATTGAGACAGATGATGACCTCACCCTTTAAGTTTATTGGTTTTTGTTCCTATTTCACTAAGTTATTTTATCTGTCGGAGTTACTTAGCCTAAGAAACTCAAATTAATGCACAAGTCTCTTATGATTTTATGGGTTAAACATATATGTCTCTTGTGTTCATAAATGACATACCCTAAGATATTCAAATCCATATCTATTCAAGATTTCCAACTCTTTAATGCCTTTCAGCCTTGAAGAAGCTAATACAACATCATCAATGATCAAGTAACAATGAGTACATAGTAAACATACTTGAATAGAGCATTAATAAAGAGCAAACCTTGCTCAGATCATTCAATGAAACATTTAGTACATTAGTTCATCAAAGCTCTAAGTTCTAAAAAGTCACTTCATGCTCTTGAGTATAAGAAAATACATAATATTAGTGCTCAACATCTCCAAATATATATCAAAACAACACTAAAAGAAGGAGAAATGAAGGCTAAAGAGGTTATGGTGAAGTTCTTCTTGAGTCCTTCYTATTCTTCTTCTAAGCTTTTTACCCTCTTTTTGCTTCCTTTCTCTCTCCTATTTYAGCTGGTTCTCCCTATGTGCRTGTAACTGAATCGGTTCAAATACCTCTAAAAGTCTCCTACCTTCCTTTTTTCATCTGAAGCTTCCCTTGGAAGCTTGGGAATAAGTTCTCATAAGCAAGCCACTTGTCAAATTCTAAGTTGATCGCCAACCTACTTGCACATTATCCCTTTTTACTTTATACTTTWTGCTATTTTGCCAAAAATATATCTCATTATTTTAAGCCTCCTAAAACATACTAAATCTCATAGAGTCATYATTTTTGTCTTTGACTTTCTCGATTGCTGTGTTCTCTGCTCCTGCTTAATTTCCATTGCTGTAGCAAAGCATTTCCATAGAATCACTCGAATCTTTACTTCCTCATCAAACAATCCTCTATTTCACTTATAGAATCATTTTTCCTATGAAATAGGGCATTTTACTTCAGTAATAGCTCATAAATTGTATAATTTCACAATATCACATAGGTAAAGTCACTTGCTTGATTAAACAATGTTCAAGGCAAAGTTGTACAAAGTAGTACTTCATGATAATAAAAATGGTGACAACGTGCATATAATTACTAGTAAAATCAATGAGTGTTCGCCCATATCAACACCCCCGACCTAAACATTGCTAGTCCTTGAGCAATAATGAAAGAAAATGTAGCACAAAATCATCTACCTCAAATAACCATGCTGTGAAAAGTCACCAAAAAAGCACACTTGTCACAAAAATTGATAAGTGTTTTGGTCACCTTAAGCAAGTGTGTGGTAATGAACCATGATCAACTACATGTCAAGTGTACAAATTATCCTAACTCAATACAAAAGGCTAGTGTGATTTCAAACCTCCTTCAACAGAAATATAGAATTTCTCAAATTAGAAATAAAAACGAATAGATAGAAAATAGGCTAGTAACAGGGGTTTAAAGTAATGTTGTAGCCTCAATGCTACAGCGTTGTAAGTTCTCTTTTCTTTTTTTCAATGAATTTTTTATATAAACAAGCACAACTTTATTCTAGAATGTCAAAAGAACCATTTGACGTGAAAACTAACATTTTATGATGAATGTTCCTGGTGACTAGGTCCACTGTCACAAAAATAAGAGTTGCGATGCATCCTTTTACCTAAAAATTTTCCATCTTTTAAAAATTTTATGTGAATTAATTTGTTATTATTGTTTATGATAAATTTGCATGGTCAGATTGTGTTAGTTGGGCCTAAATTGATGAAATTTAATATGTAGTGGAACCCATTTATGTTTAGTCAATCGGGTTGGGTTAGTGGTGTCAAAGTGGACCAAATTGATTAAATTGGCAAACGGGTCAAAATTAGGTTATGCTCAAACCATAGAACTCATGGATACGCCCTCCATTAGAAATTAGACTTACATTAGAAACACTCATATAAACCCTATACCCTATTTTATGAAGCTAAGGAAGAAAGGAAAAAAGCTAGGAAGGAGAAGAATTGCTTGGACAATCTTGGAAGCTATTGGAAAACATGATCTCTGCAATTTGACGTAAGTCTTACCATAATCTAATGCTTATTGATGCATTTCGTAGAGTTAATGCTATTATCCTTAGGTTAGGATAGTTCCTAATCTGGGGCTGTTATAGCTTGCATGGTCTCTTCTTCTCCTAAGCAGCATAAGAAGACCCTTCAAATGAACTTCGATACAAGATGTGCTTAAAGTAAACAAAATTTGGAGCCTGCCATTGAATATCGCTTTCCCTATGTTATTTTTTAGGAAGAATACCATAACAAAGATAATGGATGATTGGTTGGTGSCAATTATCCTCCCCAATATCTTAGGAAGAAATGGCATTAGATGTATAGTCTGCATCTTCTTCATCATCATCCTAATCTTCATTTTCTAGTAAAGGAGGCACAACTAAATTTTGACAAATCGATATTTGATTTTGTGGATTTGACAAGGAGAGATAGAAGCAGTTTTTCTAAAACATCAGCTTGCCTATTTTCATACCTTGGCATATGCTATATAGTTACATTACCAAGCTACTCTATCATTTGTCTTGCATATTTGCAATAAGGAAGAAATTCGGGTTTCTTCACTTCATAGATATTAAGGACTTGATTAATTATCAACTTTGAATCTCCATAGAATCTAGGTTGCAGCAGCTGCAATTTCGCAACTATTTCCAATTCAAAGATAAGAGCTTGATATTCAGCAATGTTGTTTGAACATTGTTGAGTCAAGGAGAATGAATATGGCAAGAGATCTACTTCAAGGGTAACAAAGGTTATTCCAGTCCTGGTGCCATTTTGATGAGTTGCTCCATCAAAATACATTTTCCATGGAGGTAAGACTTCGAATAGAAGAACATCTTCATTCAGCAAGTCGTCAGTTAACTCCCATTCAACAGGTATATGATGATTAGCCAAAAAGTCCACTAAGACTTGCTCTTTCACGGTTCGCTGAGGAATATAAACAATCTCAAATTGTTGTAACTGTAGGTACCATCTCACCAAGCTAACCTTAAAGTTGTAGTAGGTGTAGATGACGAGTGAAACGCGAATGAGTGTTGAACGATAGAACGGTAGCAGAGGAATCACGTTTCTGACGTCACTTGAACGACAGAACCTAACAACTAAAGTTAAATTTATAAGGAAATAAATAAGAGTATTTATTCAACTTGGAAATTCGTAAACAACGGAATTAGACTTTGGTACCAACGTACCACATGATAAACGTATTGAAGCTCCTGCTTTTTTCGCTATTCAAAAGTGATTTTCGGAATTAAGATGTTTAAGGTTACTCGCTCTAAACGTTGACCCAACTGGGGGTGCAAAAGTAGACCCAAAACGAAAAAAGTCAAATCTCCTTCAGCTATTCTTAAGAAGTTTGAAGTTCATTGATTCTCTGTCCTGTTTGACCGAACAACGCCTAAAGTTTTTCGATATCTAGAAGATTTTACTATGCTTTGCTTGGGACGATAGATGTCATTGTCTCTGTCTTTTAGTGGGGCAGTAAACCACGGGCAATCCCTCTTCCGGAACAAGCGTTACGTAGACTCTTATATTACCGATGGTTATTTGGAGGCAACGATCGACGTGGGTTTATGTTCCTTTCGAAAGAAGAAATATAGAACACGTGTCTATATAGATAGTTCAAAATTGAAAGAGCTCTTTACTCTTCCCATTCCTTTTACGAACCATAATAGACTCGTTTATTACTGAGGTTTACTCACTTTATAAGTGGGTATTTTTTCAATACAAACGGAAGGGTAGAGGAGTTAAGTCTTCATTTCGTCGATAGAGGTTCGAGTATATCACGCAGAATAGAGCTTTCGTTAGGTTATTCATATAGTACTGATTCGGACAGGAAAAGCA
>MEJB01000180.1:75066-99340 GCA_001752375.1 Rhazya stricta
ATATATAAAGTTTGAAAGGAAAAACAGAAACTAAATCTCGGGTATTACATATTCCCCCTGTATACAATCAGAAAATTTCACACCCAACATTTCTAATACTCCGCGTATAATGAAATCACTTCAAACTCCAATATTATGATTTACCAACAAAATACTCATAAACTTAAATTGCAGCGGAAGCTTTTGAAATAAAATGAATAAAAATTTAAGCATTTAATAAGTTCATAAATCAATAGAAAATTTAATTAGCATAAATGACTCTTGGATATCAAAGTCAGCTCCCCAAACAATTTCCACACACCATCTGGCTAGTCATCACCTGAAACGTAAAATAAGGGAATATCGGGTGAGCTACTAAGCTCAGTAAGTAAATCCCATATATAAATGCATGCGTCATGCATTATATGTCATGAAATTTGAAAATTCACTTTGTCAAAACTTTCCAAAACAAAATTTCCTTTTTCAAGTTGTGAGCTCACTTAGTGTAACACATTAAACTCTACAGTGGGCAATTATTATTTGGAACTCGATCACATTTTACGGGTAGAACCACAAAGCGGTTAACATTACTTTAATCTTTTCCTTTCACTTTCACCTCACAAGATGTGAACATTACATACTTTCCTACCTTACGAGAGGGTTAGGTTGGGTTTGCAGGTACCCCGTATCCCATTTCCACTCGCACCTTTCATAGTCTAGGCTTTACATCCCTTTTCAAGATACTTAATGTTTGGAAATCATTCACCAAGAATCTCATTTTTTCAAACTTCATCCCTCAAAACATTTGCTTTTCCAAACGCTTTTCCAAATTTCATTCTTTAAAACGTTTGCTTTCTTAAACGCATGACTATGCCCATGCCAGAAAATGGTGCAAAATGCTACAGACTATATGCTCATGAACATGGATCATGTAAACTCTGAATTTAAACTTCCCAACATGTCATCAAGTAGAAAAATTTACATACTTGAAATATAATCATAAATCGTATCACATAAAAGCAATCCAATTATAACCACAATACACATGCAATACAATTAATGGGAATGTGAAAATTTACTTACTTAAAGTCCTTAGTAAATTTATTTACTTTAAATCGGTAGTGGAGTGCCTTGGCTTCCCACAACGTCAATGTGCCAAAAGTGTCCTAATATTATTACACAATGAATATTTGTCTAAATTTGTTTCACCAAATACATTCATTTAATATAAGTTTCACCATTAATATGTTCATCATTTCCCATATGGGTGACATTAATCAATAGTCTCCGAGTTTAAATTTCATGTCGATAATAATCAAACAACTAAGAGTATAAGTTAATTTCATGACTCTTAATCGTTCTTAAGACAACAGTAAGAATAATAATACAATCACAATATACATTACTTTATTGTACAAATTCACACTAAATTATATTCCAACATATTTCTAGAATTATATGCCTCTTTTACTTAATAGGACTAACTTAAATTTCACATTAAACATATTCCATAGTTTTACTTAATTATTATTACATAATAATAAATCTAGGTCATTCATTTAATTTAAACRAACAAACTCAGGATTCACCTTAAATCCCGAATCCTAGGTGTAGTATGGAGTCTAAGGCATAATGGTGTCAATTGTGCTGGGGAAAAGGATGCGTTTTGGGCTTGCCAACAGACGGTGAATAGTAGCCTTGGTCGCTCACGTGCTGCGCTTGTAATTGGTTTGAGCGGACGGTGCACGGTGCCTGGATGCTTGGGCGCTTGTGATCTCCTTCTACAGGAGGGCAGTAACTGAAATAGTCTGTAGATTTTGGTGTTTTGCTCCTGGTTGACCAATGAACAGATGATGATCGACGAGATGGCTGATGAACAGCGAGCGTTGGTGAGACTGTGAAGTGATCTGGACTAGTAGTAGCGTGCGAATCTAGCTGGCGAATGGCTTTGTTCTGACTGGCTGTGGATCCGATGACCTAATAGATCGTGCCAGACAACGAAAGCGAGCAAGGAAGTAGAACAGCGATGAGCGGCATGCAAGCTTCGAGTTCAATTGGTGGCGACTAGCGATGGCGTGCAGYKCGGCATCGGACAGAGGAAGGAGTGGTAGCGGGAGGTGGCGGTTGGGGTTAGGGTTAGGGTTTTGAGGAAGAAGATGAATAGTTATCTTCTGACTGACCCAATTTATAATTAATTTTTTTAAAACTAAGTTAATCCTAACCAAAATTCTTTTGTGGGCCATTCTTATTCCTTAACCAACTAAGCCAAACTAAATTAAGATCTCAAGCTAAACTCTAATTYCGATTTTAGGTTTGAATAAGAAGAGAACGAACTCTAACAAGTCAGGCCTAAATTAATTAACTAAGAGTTCTAATTAAATTAAAATAATAAAATTTCATATTTAAATGAATATACTCATACATTAATGCATATAAATAATAAATCAGAGAAATAATAATTTATTTTCAATTGGCACACCGAACATTATAGCTTCCAAATCCTTGTGCTGCAAAATAATTAAACCACTAATAATCATGAATATAATCTAATTAGTGGATTAGAATATAAATTATATAATTATATAAATTTCGTAAAAATGAAAAATAAATCTCGAGTATTTAGCTAAAATATCYGCTTATCAGTTTTCATTACTTGGCACATGTTCTATAGTTGCATCACCTAACCTTTCTATTATTTGTCTTGCGTATTTGCAATAAGGAAGGAGTTCAGGTTTCTTCACTTTATAAACATCAAGGACTTTATTAACTATTAATTTTGGGGCTCCATAAACTTTAAGTTGCAACTGTTGCAATTCCATGATTATTTCCAACCGAGAATGAGAGCTTGATATTCATCGACGTTGTTTGAGCATTGTTGAGTTAAAGAGAAGGAATATGGCAAGATATCACCTTTGGGTGTAACAAAAATTATACTAGCTTCAGCCCGTCTTTATGAGCTAATCCATCAGAATACATCTTCCATGGACRTAATACTTTAATCAGTAGAACATCTTCATCTGGCAAATCATCAGCAAGTCCCATTCGGCAGGTATGGGGTGATTAGCTAAGAAATTCCTCAAAACTTGCCCTTTCATGGCCTTTTGAGGGATATAAACTATCTTATATTGTTGCAACTGCAAGTAGCATCTCATGAAGTGATCAGAAAGAATAGGTTTAGTCATTACATACTTGACTGAATTTGCCTTCGAAATGAGACGCATTGTACGGGCTTGAAAATAGTGCTTTTAACTTCTGAATTGTGAAGATGAGAGCTAAACACAAATTTGCTGTCGGCGAATACTTCAATTCATTTGGAGTCATTGTTTTTGAGTAAGCAAAGACCTGACAGAACATTCTTGAGTAGAGAGTACGGTGCAACTAAAATGTGAGATTTCATCAACTATGCCTTTATACTTTTGAATGCATTGCTACAAGCTTCATCCCATTCAAAAGGTACTTCTTTTTTCATTAATCGACTGAATAGTTAACATATGCCAGCAAGATTTGAGATGAATCGTCGCAGATAAGCCAATTTTCCTTGCAAGCTTCATATATCATGCACGTTTTGAGGCCTGACATTCTTAATATGGCCTCTACTTTGGCTTGATCAATTTCAATGCTGCATTGGCACAAAATGAAACCTAAAAATTTTTTTGAAATAACTCCAAAGGCGTATTTCAAAGGATTCATCTTCAATTGATAGAGGTGTGGTTGTTCAAAAACTTYCCTTAATTATTTTAAATGATTATCATGTCTTCGTGACTTTMCACGTGATCATCCACGTAACATTCGACGTACTTGGGAACATGTCATCAAGAATTTTCTGCATCACTCGTTGGTATGTCGCTCATGCATTTTTCAAACCAAACGACATCACCTTGTAGCAATAAATACCATTCGGAGTGTGAAAAGCAGTCATCTCTTCATCCTTTAGGGCCATTCGTATTTGATTATAACAACATGATCTATCTAGGAAGGATAAAGTATCGTGTCTAGTGTTAGCATCGACCATGAGTTCGATAATAGGAAGGCGAAAATCATCATTCGGACATGCATTGTTCAAGACTCTGAAGTTGACGTATATTCGGATTTGACCATTTTTTTTTTCTAACAGGCACAATGCTAGAGATCCATGCAGGGCATTTGACCTCTCAAATGAATCTTGCCTTGATGAGATTGTTGGCTTCTGCTTCGACTGAAGGGACCAACTCGGGATGAAAATGCCTTTGTCCTTGCTTTGCTGGTCTAGCTTCTCATTTGATGACCAAATGATGAACATCAATTTTTTAGTCTAAACTTGGCATTTTTTATACATCCAAGTGAAGACATTTCTAAATTCCTACAGAAGTTGGATATATACTTCATTTGTTTTGGAGATAAAAGAGCACTTATGTAGATTGAGTGTCGATCTTCTTAAGTGCCCAAGTTGACTTCTTTTAATTCGTCCACAATAGCTTTGGTATATTTCTTAATTTCGGGAGGTGCCTCTTTAGCATCTTCTTCTTCATTATATTCATCAACAATGCTAATATGGGAAGACGAACCCACACTCTCTCGTCTTCTTCTGTTAGTTTTGTATGAACTATGATTTGCAGTTTACCTTTGAGAACATTGCCACAATCCACAAGAAGTGTGGTTTTCCTCCTCATTCTGGAAGGTATTTTGCTTCGACATTCATTTAAATCAATAGTTGCATATGAAGGTTTCTCGATTTTTTGAATTGTCATGGACTCTTTGGCTAATCCAAGTCTTTTGAAGGCAGAGTTTTTGTTTGATCTTCTTCCTTAAGGTCTCAACCATTCAAAAACTAAGGCATAGGAGTTTGCTTTCCCTAATCGATTAAGACAGACTTATGATCCACCATCGAATGCTCATCTTTGACTGAAATATAACAATTGCTTACTCGTGTTATTGCTCTGCACACAAGTTTAGGTTGCCTGAATCCAATGCCTGCCCTGATAGATCGAAYAGAGTTCTAGGGGTATGAACTAACTTTCCACAGAATACCTATTTTACTTCCACATCTTCTGTAAGTTATTCAAGCCACGATCCTTTAATTCAACAATTTAACGAATGGTTTTCCTAGGGCATTTTGACTTCATGAATCATACCCAGCTTTAGCTAGAAGTTTGTATGCATTAGGATCAAAGCCCTCCTTAGTTAGAAGCTAATGAATCTTGTTCTATTAGCCCACCTTAGGCCACGCAAAACCCTTCAAAATAAGCATTGGTTACTTTAGCGCCTCAATTTTGGTCAAATGAACGATAAATCCTTGCAGAGTTTTGACTTTAGTAAACGGAGACTTGCCTCCCGTTCTCATTGACTTTGGAGTATAACGAAGGACAATAGGTGCTTGAGTATATTATGCTTTTACCTTACTACTTTCTGCATTAGCCAAGAATTTCATAGGATGTTGAGGTTTTTCCTTCAAAAAGGGTTGAGATTTGGAGACAACAGGACATTTACCATAAATTTCCTTCTTTGAGGCCTTTTGAATTTAACCAAGTGATATATTTCTCCTGCCAAGGTAAACCTTTGTATTTGCGATATATGCTTCTGCCTCTGTGTAGGGTTGTCGTGGTGATCACATTCTTCATAGCAAAATTAGTGAGGTACTTGAAATATTGATTGAGTGTCGAGGGTACAACTTCATCTTCATGAAGCCAAGGCCTTCCCAATAACATATTGTAAGAGGTTTTATAATTGATCACATGGAACAGAACACTCGATGACATCTCGTTRATTAGCAAGTCTAGTTGAATACTACCCAGTGGTCCTTGATCTCCTTGATTAAAACCCTGGATCTTGAGGTGACCCTGGGAAAGTTCTTTTGTGGAAATGCCGAGTTCTTTTAACATGCTTAGGGAAGAATGTTGACTACAGAACCTTTACCCAGCAATATTCAGTTTATCTTCTTTTCTAGCACACAGCTAGATACAAACAAAAGTGGGTTATGAGGTTTTCAATCCAACAAAAAATCATCATCGTTGAAGGTTGTTACCGCCAAAACATGCAACTAAATTTGAAGGACACTTGTAATACTAGAGATTTAGTTTCTGTTTTTCCTTTCCAACTTTACATATATATAAATAGACAATTTATGTTCTAAGCCACTAATTAGATTATATTTATGATCRTTAGTAAATTGATTAATTTACAGTGGAAGGACTTGGAGGCTGTAACGTTTGATGTGCCAATTAGAAATAAATAATTATTTCCTTCATTTATTATTTGTTATGCGCTAATGTGTGAGTATATTTATTTAAAGGTGAAATTTTATCACTTTACTTTAATTAGAAATCTTAGATAATTAATTGAGACTTAATCCGTCAGAGCCCGTCCTCTTCTTATTCAAATCTAAAACTGGATTTGAAGCTCGATTTTGGGCCAGAAGAAAACTAATAGATTTTAATTTAGTTGGACTTAGTTGGTTAAGTAATAAAAATGTCCATGAACAAAATTTTAGTTAGGGTTAAGTTAGCTTTCAATATATATATATATATATATATATATATATATACAACCTGAAGAAGATGACTGTTCATCTTCTTCCTTAAACATAAAACCTAGCTCCTCATCACCGCTCCCTCCTTCCTTTGTCCTCACCGATGCCGGCCTTCCCACTATCTCTTTCTCTCTCTCCTCTTGTCTACCGATGCTGAACGCCACTCTATCTCCTCCGTTCTCGTCAAGCGACAAGGTGACCAGGTGCCCAGGAGCCCAGACGCCCAAGAGACCAGGCGCCCAGGTGCCCAGGGGACCAGGCAACTAGGAAACCAAGCGACTAAGCACCGTGCACCGTCTGCTYGAGCCAGTAGCATGTGTGTAGCATGTGCTGACCAGGACCGCCGTTCGCACACCCGGGGCGTATTTCTTTTCTGAGCATGATTGTTGCCATTACATTTTAGACTCGATATCACACCTAAGATTYGGGATTCAAGGTGAATCCTTAGTTTCTTTATTTAAATTAACCGAATAGTAGGTTTTGTATTATGTAATAATAATTAAGGAAAAATATAAAATATGCTTAATGTGAAACTTAAGTTAGAAMGAATAAGTAAAAGGAGAATATAATTATAGAAATATATCGAAATACGATTTAATATGAGATCTAGGATTTGGAAGATAAAATAATGTATATTGTGATTAAGATTATTATTATTTTAAGAATGATTAGTAGTCATTAAATTAAATTGTAGTACTAGTAGTGGGATTTGTATTGACATGGAAATTAAACTTGGAAATTATTGGTTAAAGTCACCATAGGAAAAACGATCAAGGTACTAACAGTAAACACCTATATTAAATGAATATGTTTTGTTAAACAAGTCTCAGATGAATAAAGGCCCTGCTAGCTAAAGTAAACAAATTTACTAAGGACTACAAGTAAGTAAATTCTCACATTCTCATTAACGTGTATGTGTTGTTRTTATAATTAAATTGCTCTTAGATGAATTGAATGWTTATTGAATCTGAGTTCTATGTAAGTAAATTCTCACATTCTCATTAACGTATATGTGTTGTTGTTATAATTAAATTGCTTCTAGGTGAATTGAATGTGTATTGGATCTGAGTTCTATGTAAGTAAATTCTGACATTCACATTTAGTGATGAAGCAAGTGTGTTGTTATAATGATTGCATCTCTATGTGAATTGAATGTGAATCCATAATGGATATTGAAGTGAATTTTTGAAAATCACCACATTCTCATTAATTATGATACGAGTGTATTGTTATTATGATTGAATYTTCTTATGTGAATTGAATGTGAATTGATAATTGCTCTTATATGTTATAATGTGATATTACTTCCAGTATGTGAACTTTATTACTCATTGTGTAACACCTGGGATTTTACTTTTATAAATTTTTGGTTGATCTTGTGAAATTGTGTGCCAACTAGGGTTGGAACATTTTATATGTGATTAATATTTTAAATCGTCGTTTAATAGGTGAGAAATATTTCCGTGTCGAATAGAGATTATCATTTGGTAAAGGCTCGACTCGTGACTTATTTGTTTTTGTTAGTCGGAAGTTGGACTTTTTATTGCAAGGAAGCCTGTTATTAATTAAATTTACGGATTTTGGGTTAAATTTGGAAAGGAAGCCCGAAGGGTTCGGGTTACGGCACCAAATATAAAATTAAAAAATAAAGAAAAGAAAATAATATAAAAAAGAAAGAAGAAAAGAAAAGAAAAAAGAAAAAACCTAAAAAAAACTCTCTTTCTTCCTTCTCTCTTCTCGCCGCTGCAAGTCTAGGACTACCGCTGCCCATTTGATCCGCGGTTCTTCCTCTTTCAGGCCGCCCATTCTTGCAGATCCGCTATCGCTCGGTTGCCATCTCCATTCGTCCTGCCTTGAGATTTGTTCCAGATTCCAAGCCTCGCGACACAGCTTTAGCTGGCACGACCCACTGCTCGGTTCTCACTGTGCCTGAGGTCGCCCATCTCCGCTTGCGAGATTCGCTGACCACTTTGTTCACGACGCAACGGTTGCCCAGATCCTACGTGACTGGAGGCTGCTGGGTTTCCAGTTTGTCGACTAAGTGCTCATCCCGCTACTGGCGCAGCGCCAATGAGTCGCGTCACGGCCAGAGGCGCGTATGCTTTTTGTGCACCGGAAAACCTTCTGCTGTGAAACCATCCGCCGATGGGCTCTGAACCAGAAGAGATCCATCCTTCGAGCCATCAACCAAGGCCGAGTTTGTTTGCTGAGACACCCAACCTTCGGTTTCTAGCTGAATGGAACTCATGCCCAAACAGTCGCCTCTGCTCGCGTTTCCACACCGTTCCTCATGCCAAATAGCCACCTTTACTCACACTGACCAGCTTGTTCCATTGCCGCTTGATGCCAACCTCATCTTCACCTTCTGGTCTTTTTCCTGCCCAGATCCGTTGGTCGTCGTTTTGGCCCTCTGTCTTTGCTTGCTTTGCATCACCGGTAGTTCCTTGGCCTCAACCCATATAGCTGAAAGTTGACAAATTATCAGTCAGATGAGGCGTTTTTGGCCAAGATAAGCGGATAGCAGGCGCCAGCGACCGCACTCAGCGCAGTGCCCAGCAAGCCCGATGCCCAGGCGCACCGACGCCCAGATGCTATTGTGTGCGTCGCTTAAGCGCACGTTCTAAGGACCTATTGCCATTCTCGAGACATTTGGATATCATGAACTTGAAAGGTGAAAACATTAACACTTGACATTGAATTTATAACTTGTACATAACTATGAACCCTGAAGTGAATTAATAGGAGGATATAGATTATATTTATACCCAAGTTAAGGAGTTGAATTGTAACCTTAAAAACGTGATATTCGATAATATGAGAACTAAATATGAATTTATAAATTAATAAAGGACAATTTTGGATTAAACACATAATACATAAGTTGGGACGATCGAACTAAGTAGCCCTCTTTTTGTAATCAACTAGATCATTTCGAGGGCTTACGTTGGAGTTCACTTCACAACTTAAGTAAGAACTCGTTAACGTAAAGGACTCCGAGTAAGTAATCCTCCCATTCATTAACATTATAAATGAATGAATTGAACGCTTTTAATTGCTTTAATATGTTTGTATGAGATTCTATGTTGATGTGTGTAATTGTGAAGAATGTTAATGTGTTCGTATCTAGGAGCACCCTTATGTTAAAGAATATGCTATTATGTTTCATATCCTGTACTATTTGTCGAACGTCACATTACATAAGGTTGTATGTGTTTCATGTCATAAGCATGTAGTTAGAAGTCTCCATCACATTGGCATGAACCTTTCACACACTTAGAAGGTGAAGGGTTAGAAAATGGAATTTTAAAGGAAAGGGTTAAAGTTTTGAAAATTCTAAAGTTTTTGGAGAGGAGTGTAAACCTAGCCATCAAGGATGTGACTGGAAAATGGGGCGTGGGGGACCGATGCACACGACCTTACTCTAGGGGAGGGTAGGACATGATTCACCTCGGAGAGGTGAAGAATGTAATTGGGYTCCAAATAAGAATGCCCCACTGCAAGCCTAATAGCTAGGCGTTACACTCTAGTGAGCTCACGAACAAAAGGAAATGGAATGTTTTACTATAAGTGAATTTTGAAGGAAATGTTTTGTAATGAGATTTTGAAAAAGGAATGTTTGGAAAGTAGTTTTTATTTAAAGGCGAAATTTTATAATTTCATGGCATGTAGGACAGGTTGATACATTCATGCATCGAGGTTACTTACTGGGCTTTTTAGCTCATTTCTTTTCTTATGTGTTATTTCAGATGATATGTAACCARATAGGGCGAGGAGGTCTGGGCGAGCTATGATACCCGGGAACTGGTTTTCGAATCAATTTATGTAATTAGTTATATTATTTTTGAATGGTTTAAATTCTTGAAGCTTTCGCTGTCTTCATTTTTGAATGATTTAAATTGTTGAGACTTCCGCTGTCTTCATTTTTAAATATATGTTGAGTTTTAAATAATAGTTAATTAATTACGAGTGGAATGATGTAACATTCCTGGGTTAGGATAAGGTTCTCAATCTGGGGGTGTTGCACATTGACATGTTAGAAATTTTAAGTTAAAAGTTCATGTGGTCTATGAGCATATAGATTGCACTAGTTGCATATTCTCTTGTATGGACGTAATCATACATTCAGGAAAGGAAATGTTGTTAAAGAATGAAATTTGGAAAAGTAAATGTTTTGAGGAATRAAGTTTTTAAAGATGTTATTTTTATGATAAAATGATTTCCAAACGTTAAGGATTTTGAAAAAGGGGTGTAAAGCTAAAGCCATGAAAAATGTGAGTGGGAAATGGGGCAGGGGGGACCRGCGCACCCGACCTAACCCTCTTGTAGGGTGGGAAATTCATGTATTATTCACCTCTTATGAGGTGATRTTCAGGAAAAGATTAAGTTATGTTAACCGCTTTAAGGTTCTGCCGGTAAAAAATGTGATCGGGTTCCAAAGAATAATAGCCGACTGCAAGTTTAATGGCTAGGCATTACACCAAGTGAGCTCATGACTTTAAAGGAATTGAAATGTTTGAAAAGTTCTTACATTTTGAAAGGAAATTCTTTATGAGAAAGTTTATGAAATGGAAATGTTTTAGAAAGCTTTTATTAAGAAAGTGAAGTTTTATAACTCATGACATATAGGGCATTATTCATGCATTCATGCATGGGATTTGCTTACTGAGCTTAGTAGCTCACCCCATATTTTCTTATTTTACGTTTCAGGTGATGATTAACCAGATGGTGCGTGGAGATCATTTGGGAGCAGGCTTTGTTACCCAAGAGTTGTTCTGTTAATTAAATTTTTTTAGTTATTTATGAACTTGTTAAAAGTGTAAAATTTATTCCTTTATTGTCAAAAGCTTCCGCTGTAATTTTAAATATATGAGAATTAAGTCAGTAACATTCTCGGCTTAGGACAGTTCTTCATCTGGGGATGTTACAACACCCCTCGATTTGCATAGGACAATCCTCTTGAATTGAATCTTTTGGAGAGGAAGGGCCATAATCATTTACTTTTGTTTTACCTGTGGCAAAACAAGAGACAATTTCAAGATTATCAGTTATGTTCTTGGAAAGAACTCTCTCAATGTAATTGGTCTCTGGTACTTGGTGATGTATGAAACCTTTGACTTGGTGATGACTTTCTTAGGAATAACCTTATTTAGCTTAGGTACATTTCTTCTCATTGTTTACTTCTTTCAATCGATTTCTTATTTGCAGATTTCTTTTCATGATTCTTTCAGCTTCTTATAATAGTCCAGCCTTCAGAATCAAAATCATCAAATTTGCCACCTTCAGCATTTGCCACCGCATCTGCCACTACATTAGCTGATTTACAATAAGATTTAGGCGAGGGCTTTATGTTGAACTTTATTATGTCAAATTGCCCAAATTTGATCTCAACGAAGTGTTTAGACAATCACGAGATGTGTATGTCTCTAGCATCAACATATCTGTGTGAGAGAGCATTTGGAGTAATGCTTGTTTGGTTAGCGGCCGCCTTATCTTCCTCTAGGAAAATGCGACCTTTGCAAGCTAATTCCATGACTTTGTCCTTAAATATGAAGCATTTCTTAATTGGGTGGCCAAGAAGATGATGCTATTTGCAATAATTTGGATCTCCAAGTCATCCTGCTTCTTCTAGCCGCTTTATTTCTAGAGGTTCGATAATCGCAGCCTTTAACATGTCAAACATTTTTGAGATGTCAAAATCAAGAAATGGGTATTCTTTACTTTGCATATCTCTCAACGTAATGTGTCTTCTTCCAAGACCCGGGGTAGTATCCACCCTCTTTGTAAACTTTCTACTTGCTTTTGTAGGTATCCTGACAGGTACTGTAGTTGTTGTTATGGATCCTTTTGCGGTGGACTTGGAAGATGGCTTACTTGTTTTCTTAGAATCAAACTTTTCCATCTTTTGTGGTTCGRGTACTGAAACTCCTTGATCTCTATGCTCCATAATACGCAACTTCATATCATGTGTCACTATAGCCAATTCTTCGAAAGTTCTTGGATTCATTGCAAAATATATTGGAGTCTCCAATACATACCTTGAATGCACATCTTGATTGCAAATTTTTCAGAGAGGCTATCTCCGCAATCTAGGCTCAAACTTCTCCCTCGATTCATGTAATAAATGACGCACTCATCTTTCCATTGCTTAGTATGGCTCAGCTCTAACATACTTACAGTTAGACCGATGCTATAAAAGAGATTGAGGAATTCATGCTCAAGTTTGTCCCAACTGTCAATGCATCCAGCTGTGCGGTCGATGTACCAATTGAATGCATTTTCCTTGAGAGATCAGACAAATTGCTGAAAAGGTAGTCACCGTACTTGCCAGCAACCTAAAAGAAAAGGATATTAAGTCAGAGTATGGTACGATAGTGGTCTTTGTTAAAGACTGGTGCAACCGAATCCAAAAAAACAAAGTCCTAAAAAAGAATTGATATTTTCGGCTATTGGCTAACCACCTAGATTTTTTTGCAGTTTATTTTTGCCCCCCTTTCTTATATATTGGGAAGTACAAAAGGAAATCAAGGCTCGACAAAATGTGCAATGTGTTGTTTAGAATTTCCCTTACAGGCATCTTCAAGTTATCAATCCTCTTAGTATATGGTTTAGAATATGCAAAAAAAGATTTAATACTTYTTTCATACTTATCCTTTATGATGCCCATAATGAAATCCTTCAATTGGTCAACAGGGATTAATCTATCTGAGAAGACTTGWATTGTTGCGGTTTCTTTTGAAGGTCACGCTTCTCTCATGTCTTCAGGTTCAACTTCGACTTGAGGTTGCTTTCCTAAAACTTTTGCAGATCTCGACATATTTGAAGGCTGAGGATGTTTTAAAGCAGATTGATTTGTTTTTCCAGCATTATCAAGCCGATAGAGTAGTTGAGAAATTGTGATATCATGCTGTTGAGTATGCTTTGCAAGACTTTCCACAAATTTCATCAAATTTGAAATTCAACAGTTAAGATGGCCGCTATCATAACAGGCATAGTGGATAAATTTGTAGTTGGATCTTCATGAGCCATCACATCGAACTTTCGATTCTCTTAAGGAGTAGCTAGGGCCGAATTTAAAGTATATCCATCGTCAGCAGACTTTTGAAGTTTGGTTCCTGCATTCAACAAAGATATAGTTGTTCTTATAGCAAAACTGAGTCCCATTTTTCCTTCTTAAGGAGGAACATCCTTGAACATGGGCTTGGTGTATTCAAAGATCTGGTCATTTGAGAAGTACTCCTGCAATTCTTTTCCTGCATTAGATGGTGCCTATTCTGTGTGCATAGATCTTGCATATGTAGCCGAGATGGTTGATTTGGCAGTAGTACCAATTGTTACAGATCTGGAAGRGGTAGCCTTCGAGATGTTGTTCTTGGTGGCTATTGATGAATTTGATTTCATTTGATTTGAATAAAGGAGATGAACGACAGAGATCATCCCACTGGGCGTGCCAAAATTTGTTTACATGAATTTATCTTCTGCAAAATATAATAATAAAAAAAGAGAAATGTGTGACAAAGAATTAATTTTACAAATTTGATAAGAAAAATTTTACAATCTCTTAAATGTTGTCAAGTCAAGAACTCAATCTGTTGATTCTTCTCTTCGAAATTTTTCGAGGGCTCGCAGCTTGATCATGGGATTTAGAGAGATATTTGGTGTTCTTTGTTCTAAACTTCTTTCGATATCAATTTTTGGACCTCTTCTTCTTACGTTTTGACCTCTATTTATAGGCAAAGTGAATTGATTTGATTGGTCGAAGTCCCACCAAGAGCAATGTGGCATTACTTGATTCGCCAAGCTGCATCCTTAATTTCCATTGACTGAACCTTAATATGTCAACCTTTCAGTAGTCCAGATGTTAAATATTCCCCGAGTTTAACGGAAGCATTAAAAATTAACTCTTAATTACTTATGTAACACCCAGGAAATTATTTTTCATTTTTATGAATTTTGTATGATCGTATGAATTGTCTGTCAATTAGGGTTTGATAAATTTTCTATGTGATCGTTATTCAATTGTACATTTATTTAATTTATGAAATTATCGTGTTGATGGAATTAGAGTTTTTAGTTAGTTAATGTAGGCTCGACTCCCATTCGTTCCTTATTTAGAAACTAAAAGCTAATTTAATGCTAATCATGGCTGAAAAGAAAGCCCGTAGAATTTAATTTATTGGGCTGGGTTGGTTATGAGATGAGAAGGCCTAAAGAATTTTGGTTGGGCCCATATGTAAGAATTAAAAAAAAGGGGGGTGAATTAGGGTTTCAGCCTAAACCTAACTTTTTTCCCCACCTCTAGAAACCCTTAGCTGCTGCTACCCCTTCCCAAAAACACTCCCACCAGCACCGCCCTTCTCTTCCCTCTGTCGTCGCCGCACTACCATTTGGACTTCTACACTGGGATTGGTTGCCAACCATCCCTGCACGCCCCTCACGACCARGGATCGGTTCACCGGCTGCTCAACCTCTACTGGAGCCGCTGGTTTTTTCCACACCTCTACCCGCCACCACTTGCCGGTGCTCAACCCGATTTCAACTGCTAGAAGAAGCTTCGAGACGAGATGCCTGCTAGTCGATTGCCGACCAATTTGCAGTGTCTCTGCATCTGCATCAGTTGAAACGTCGCTGGCCGTTGCTTCACTATGGTCGTTGCTCCCCACTTCTACCCAGATTCGAGCTCGTCTCGTCCAGATCTGCTTGAGATCTTTGCTTGCGGGCTGCCCATGCCGATGCATGAGAACATCACCCGTTCGCAGCACGTCATCTGCTGCACGCTGTGACCAGAGAAGGGAGTTTTAGATTTGGATTGCGACTCCTGCCGTTCGCAGATCGAACGTTTGCCAGTGCTTAGAGCTGCGACTAGATCTCGATGCCGCTCGGATTAGACCAGATCAGTTCACCAGAGTTGCTGTTGTGCCTCTTCGATTGCTGTCGCRGGTTCTCTCCATCGYTCCGACAGATCYGTAGTCACCGGCTGAACAAACTGCTGGAGCTTGCCTAGGCGCTGTGTATTGTCAGTTGTGCGCGCGCTGCCTATTAGCATGCCTGGAGCACAACATGGCTCCATACACAACACTTAGGATTTGCAGGATTAAAGGTGAAATCATTGTTTCTTTGATTTCATTAATCAAACGATTTATATAATTGTGTTTGGTATTGATTATTTTAGAAAATGTAGATTTTGTTTATACATAATTTAAGGTTATATTTAAATTAGTATGAGAAATGTATTTTAGAAATATATAGTGATTATGATTAACACTACCTTTRTTAGAGAAAATTTTGAAATATGAAATAACTTATACATTTGGTATGTTATTGTTGTTAAATTTGAAATATAAATACAGATTAATAGGGATAAGTGACGTTCATAGGATTAAGTGTCAAAAGTTTTAATCTTGGACAATCATGTTAAATGGATTTCCTTTTTGTAATAATAATTTAGGCTACTTCCGAGCACATTGACATTCGGGTGCGCCAAGGGACTCCGTTAGAATTCTAAAGTTAAGGACTTTATGCAAGTAAACTCCATACTTCTCATATGGACTTCTGTTTTGAATGTAAAGTGATATATGTCAATTGTTCTAGTATGTTTTGTAAAACCCTTATATCAAAAACTGTCCTAATCCGAAAATGTTACCGACTTAATTCTCATATATTTAAAATTTCAGCGGAAGCTTTTGACAATAGGAATAAATTTTAAACTTTTAACAAGTTCATAAATAAATAAAATATTTAATTAACARAACGACTCCTGGGTACCAAAGCTTGCTTGCAAACGATTTTCATGCACTATCTGGTTATTATCAGCTGAAACGTAAAATAAGAAAATATGGGTGAGCTACTAAGCTCAGTAAGCAAATCTCATACATGAATGCATGAATAATGCCCTATATGTCATAAGTTATAAAATTTCACTTTCTYAATAAAAGCTTTCTAAACATTTYCATATCATAAACTTTCTCATAAAAATTTTCCTTTCAAAATATAAGAACTTTTCAAAYATTTTCATTCCTTTAAAGTCGCGAGCTCACTTGGTGTAATGCCTAGCCATTAAGCTTGCAGTGGGCCATTATTCTTTGGAACCCGATCACATTTTCTACCAGTAGAATCGCAAAGTGGTTAACATTACTTAATCTTTTCCTGAACATCTTATAAGAGGTGAATAATACATGAATTTCCCACCCTACAAGAGGCTTAGGTCAGATGCGCGAGTCCTCCATGTCCCATTTGCCACTCACATCTTTCATGGCTTTGGTTTTACACTTCCTTTTTCAAAATCCTAAACGTTTGAAAATCATTCATCATAAAAATAACATATTTAAAAACTTCGTTCTTCAAAACATTTACTTTTCCAAATTTCATTCCTTAAAAACATTTCATTTCTTGAATATATGATTATGTACTATGCAACTACTGCAATTTACTTGCTCATGGACCRCATGAATCCTTAATTTAAAATTTCTAACATGTCAATTAGTAATAAAATTCACATTTGGAAATAATATCACATTATAACACATAAGAATAATTATCAATTCACATAAGATTATTCAATCATAATAACAACACACTTACATCATAACTAAATGAAAGTGTCAGAATTTACTTACATAGAATTCAGATACAATGCACATTCAATTCACCTAAGAGCAATTTAATTGTAATAAGAAYACATATACGTTAGTGAGAATGTGAGAATTTACTTATTTATAGTCCTTAGTAAAGTTTTACTTTAAGTCATTAAAGGGGGTGCCTTGGTTGCTCACAACGTTAATGTGCCACAGTATCTTAATATTATTACACAAAGAATATTCATCTGAAACTTGTTTAACCAAACACATTCATTTAACACAGGTGTTTATCGATAATACCTTCATCGTTTTTCCTATGGTGATCTTAAATAATAATTTCTCAAGATGAATTTCCATGTCAATAGAAATTGAACTACGAATAGTACAATTTAATTTCATGATTCCTAATTTGTTCTTAAAATAACAATAATAATCGTAATCACAATATACGTTATTTTATCATACAAACCCTAATTTCACCCTAAATTCTATCCTCCTTTTTACTTTATCATGCTAACTTAAATTTCATATTAAACGTATTCCATATTTTATTTCTTAATTATTATTACATAATACAAAACCTAGGCAATCGCTTAATTTAAATAAAGAAACTAAGGATTCACCTTGAATCCTAAACCTTAGGTGGGGTATTGAGTCTAAGATGTAATGGTGTCAATCATGCTTGGGAAGGAAATACAATCCGAACGTGTGAATGGCGGTCCTGGTCCCGCACTTTCTACTCGCTTGTAACTRGCTCGAGCGGACAGCGSACAATGCCTGGTCGCCTGGTCCCCTAAGTGCCTGGTCCTTAGGTCCTCTGGGAGCCTGGGCGCCTGGGCGCCGGGCGTCGGGTCGCTGGGTGTCCTGGCGCCTGGTCTCTAGGCGTCCGAGCGCCTGGGTGCCTGGGCGCRGGGCGTTTGGTCACTAGGTGTCTGGACGCCTAGTCGCTGGGCATCTGGGAGCCTAGTCGCTGGGCGTCGGGGCGCCTGGTCACCTAGTCACTTGACGAGAACGGAGGAGATAGAGGGGCATTGGCATCGGTAGAGAAGGGGGGGAGAGAAAGAGAGAGAGGGAGAGAGAGAGACAATGGGAAGGCCGGCATCAGTGAGGGCAGAGGGAGGAGGTGGCGGTGGTDAGAGGGTTAGGAAAAAACTCTTACTCGCTTGTGAGCAAAGTTTTAAAGGAAAAATACTTTTACCTTACATATTTCTCCATGCACAAAACATGGCCAGTGACCCACCTATGTGTGACATAATATATAGGAGGGTTGTGGTCTATTTTCTGAGAGATTTCGATTGACAATTGGGAATGTTGAAAGAATTGCAATATGAGATAGTTTGTGGCTACGTACACCTTATGAGTTCAAGATAACATCAAACAATCTCTTCCTCCAACGAGACCTACTTGTCAGTCACTTACTTTTAGAATCATCTGCACTGGAATATTAGGTTGCTAGAAGTTTCGATTTCACAAAGGAACCACAATGATGTACTCAAAATTCCTCTTCCAGGGAATCATGCATGTGAAACATCCCTATATAGCACTATGAAACCAATAGTGTTTTGTTGGGGATATATGCTTACCACATAGGGATGAGATTCCTCCACAAATATAGGGTAAGAATATAGAATTCCTCCTCTTGAGGTGGCGGTGACTTTTGATCACGGCTTTGGAAGGTTTATGTACCATTGAAGGTCAAGCTTTAGGTTTTGGTTTTTGTACTATCAAATTTTACCCATGCGTCGATTCCCCATCACAACAACACAATGTACTTTTTGTCATGGACAAACTAAATGGACAGCCGTCTTTACTTTGAATGTGGCTCCACTCATAGGCTACAGAGTATTGCAAACATTGAAGTAACTTAGGCGATAAGGGGTGTCAAAACTATGAGGGAGCTAATGGTCAATGTTGCAATGAACCCGCAACTCATTACGAGGAGGATTTAAACCGAAACATTATGATGATGTGAGGGGTATGGATGTCCAGAAACAAGAGATTTTTCTGGATAAGCCTACGCGTATGCTGGAAAAATATGGCTCTTCTCTATCTAATTCTAGATTAAGGATTGACAATGCATCTTTGGATGTGCTTCACTTGGCTAAGGTTTAAATGCCTAGCTAATTTTAATGAATGATACCTTGTTTTGTTCCACAAGGGGGGAAAAAAAAAAAAGATACCTCACATTGAGATAATTGGTAGTATTTTGTAATATGCATAATTGAATTACAACTTGCTCAAAATATATATTGAATTATATAGAAGGATGATTATCTACTCTCTTTTATTAAAAGGACACACAATTTAATTCATCCGTTGACTATTTCACTAAAAAGGAAATTAAAGTTAATGCATACGCCAAAACGTACTACTGAAACCAATCCGGCACAATTCTAATCAATGCTTTCGTTTGCGGTATCACATCATTTTCTTTGACATAAGAATTCAAGTGTTCATGGAGATACAATAGGTTTATCAAAAGTTCCACTTTGAGCGTGTCATCCGCAAATTTTATTTTGAAATTTTAGATGTGATTCCTTTGTGAGATTGAGTAATTAATTTTCTTCTTTTCTGTCAGATGAAGTTCAAGATTAGATGTGCATTTTTTTCTTGTTGTAACCGGATTATTCGTCATGGAGGGCTCCAACAACTTGTTGTTATCTCCAGGTTTCTCTACTCATAAGAAGTTTCTTTTATGGTTTTTCTTCTTATACCTGTAGTAGTTAAAACCTTTTTCAGCTTCCACGTTCTTCCTTTCTCTTTATCTTCCATTATTTTTCCTCCAAGAAATATTTACAAATTCAGTCCTAATTTTTATAGAGCTTGACTAGGTGTGGAGAAACAGGTGGTCATATATTGAACATTAACATTTGTTGGATTTTTACCTACATAGATCCGATTTAATAAAATCACCACAACAAGTTATTATATTTTTACTAGACTCATCGGTTCCTCACGTCTGTCAAGCATGATTCCCAATTTTTCCTTGCATCTAGTGACGGGCGATGAACTAATTTCCGATTTACTAGAAGAAAATAAGAATTTCTTGTAAAAACATAGTTTATAGCCAAACAACTGCGAGGTTACCCTGTCACTATAGGGAATGATCCCTGATGCTAAGACAGGAAAGTAGAAAACCAATAGTTCACATATGCCAGGACCTAGATACTATTTCTATCCCAAATTTCATACTTTTTTTGTATTCAAATTGGACCAAGACTGCTGAAAAATGTATATTCGTAGTTTTTTATTCATATTGGACAAACATTGAGGAAGGAGTTCAGTCCTTTGACATTATCCCAGATGAAAAATTGCATCAAACAATTTATACATCCCRAAAATGAAAACTGAAGAACCCAATTTCTCCCCAACTACAAAAAAGTATGCAGCCCTGACAAGACCTTTCTCATCTTAGTGCAGTGAATGATACTCAAAATATTACCCTTATTGGTGCACATAKTTTTGATCTCCTTATGCTTCACATGATTGAGCAATTGTAGTTCTACCGATTTGATATATCCACAAAATTGGTATTACTTGTCAAAAAGGAGCATAGGTAAATAGCTGCACCATCAACCATCTTAGCCTTAATTATTCTCGAAAGGTCCAAATTATGTGTACTTAGTGTCTAAGARTGTTGTTATTTTCAAATATTTGGGAGTTATACTGAATGTGTATTTCCTGATATGATACCGGCCACCATACAGTTTCATCAAAGAAGAGTTTGGAATTGGTAGATTTGCAGAAAGATCTTCAAGGGAAAGAGTCAAAGCTTCATGAGCTCAAGAAGCAAACAGATCAAGCGAGGCGAAGTCTTGAACATAAAATGAAGGGCTTTTCAAAGGAGAAAATGGAAACTTACATGATGCTACATCAGAAGTATAATAGCCTTAGCGATGAGTATAATGCACTCTTGGCTAACAAGTCACAGGGCAAAAAAGAGTAATTTATCTCATTTATAGTTGCAATAGTCAGCAGAATGACATTTCCTAGATTGGCTTTCTTGCCAAATTTAATATATATAGTAAGTGTAGTAACATAAGACTACAATTACTCTATCTTTTGGTAATCATTCCCWTAGACATTTCCGACATACAAATTCTTCTGAACCATGCATATGAAGAATTTTGTGATTGAAATACAAGTTGTTTCTTCTACATAAATCATTATGCAAGGAGTATTGGTAGTTGGAATAAAGGTAGTAATACAATATTACAGCATTTACGTAATTGGAACAAATTGAGAAAAACCAGCAGAAAACAATGATTGTCGATAAGAAGATGAAAACGTCCAAGCCAATTTTTGTTTGCAAATGAAAAAAGTAATTATAAATATGTCCATGAGTTCAGATGTTCCCCATTCTGATCTTATATAAATTTTGTTGAAGGGTGACACTTTGGTCAATTTTAATTCTGGCAACTATTACTATGACATATATATAGCGGCTTTAAAGCTAGAATTTGACTATCTTTGTGACATATCTATGTTCTAATTACATTATAAGAAAATTGGCCAGATATCTTTTGGTATACTCTTGCTACAGACTGTCTATTACACCAATGAGAACACAATACGTATACATATTTAACTCCTACAACAACTCTCTTTTTTGAGTTAAATACATATATATATATATATATATATAAACGTCGTGTTTTGATTAGTATAGCAAAAACTTTATTAGTAGATGCAAAGCTAAGAAAATTTACTATATTTGGTTGTCCTAAAACTACCCCAAATAGTGGTTATTTTAGGCAGCCCACCGTGAATAATAGCTTATTTACCGCAACCTTCAAACTGTCGTAAGTAATCAATCTCTTGAAGTAGTCCAAATCAAACCACCGTAAATAATCAATTAGTTCTCGCAAATTATATTGAAAGTTGATTTTTTTACACTATTTCATTAGAAATGAAAAAATTTAAATCATTTAGTGATTCTTTCATTGTAAAGGACCTAAAACTTAATGCATGCTAAAAAACATACTAACAAAACTTAAGGTTGATGAAATTTTTGTCTATGTTTTCATCTTGTATATTGGTTATATTATGTCAATCAAGTAAATTATATATGTACTCATAATATTTTGGAAGAAATTAAATAAGGTATTTATATTATTTTTTTGATAAATTAAGTATGAGCTTGCATTTTTTCACAAAGTGATTGGATATTATAAATTGAGTTTTTATTTGTTAAAAACAATATTTTTTATAATTAAATTCAAAGTTAGTAATCCACGAATAATAAATAAAGATTGACAATTTATTCTGATAAGATCGTCGTAATTTTATTCAAGTTCGTCTTTTTGGCAATAAAATTGAGTATATTAGATACTTCTTGCTCTTTTATAAGTGTCACAAACATTCGATTTGTTTGTTCTTAAATAAGTGTCTCTTTAAGCGTATGAATACAAAAAATTAAAAAAAGTCACAATTTTAATACTTTGTCTCGTAACTTATTTTTTTTCCTAATCTAGTGATATTAATTATTAGGGAATATGGAAAAAATGCCAACTCATAAGAAAACTTTGTTTAAAATTCCCTTGACCAATATAAGGAAATAAATAGCACAATATACGTGCATCACAACAGGCAACCATGATAGACATGTCTACCATGTTGGGCTACTATGATGCATGTATATTGTTGTGTGATCATCATAGCAGCCCACCGTGGTAGACATGTCTATCACGGTGGCCAATTGTGATGAGTATATTGGTGTGTGATCATCACAGTAGCCCACGATGGTAGAGACATATCTATCACAGCGGTCTGCTATGATGAGTATATTGCCTATCACGGTCGTAGGCATGTCTATCATAGCAGGCCACTGTGATGATCACATAACAATATACATGATAGACATGCTAGCACGTCATTTTGTTAGCGGTCGAAGGACCACTCTTGACACCACTTCTGCAGAAAGTTGCCACCCATTCTCATTCCGTAGTGGGTTAATAAACTCTAAATATGCAGCTTTGCAACAAGAAGTGGTATAAAAGGATAACAAAGAGCATAAGTGTCTATATCATCCTACCTGGAAGCGACAATTGCATGTGGGCAAGGAGTTTTATCAAGATCAAATCGCCTACAAGTAGACATACAATTTTCCAAGTTAACCACACATGATTTCAATTTGTTAACAACTCGAAACTCAATCAATGATATCTTGATTGCATTCCAACCATTTGCCTCGAGATAGTTCAAACACATCTTGAGCTCCATGGGTGGGGTAAGGTGGCTAACGCAATCTCTATCGCCTCATTTCTTCACAATACCATTTCTGTAACAATTGGCTAATGTACTCAACCAGACCAACTATACGAAAATCTCGAGCCTCTTTCAACGGTAAGTTCAAAGATTCTGTATTATTTGTTGTCATTATATTGTATCGAGTTCCTCTAAAATGTGTTCTACTCCAATAATATAAACTAGCAAATTCTAAGTACTCTCTAACCCATCTTTTTTGCCAYGAAGTGCTGTCATGCAGGCTTCAAAATCTGTTAAAGTATAACCCTCTGCAGTCTTTTTGAAAAATGAGGACAAATCAACTCTTGGAAATTTAAGCTTCAAGTTATTACTCAAGTGTCATATGCAATTTCCATCATGTGCAAAAGACATTTCTAAATGCATGATGTAACACCCCCAGTTTAGGAACAATCCTAACCCAGGAATATTACGTCGTTCCGTTCGAAAATAAAAATTTATCTATTTATAAGCCAACATTCGTTTAAAAATAAATACTGCGGAAGGCTTTTACACTATTCAGAAACAACATCATCAAAAACCTCATAATTTAAAAAAACAACTTCAAAAAGTAAATWTCATTATATACATAAGTAGAAACCAGTTTCTGGGTATTTAAGTTCGCTCACGAGCGACCTCCTCTCCCATCTAGTCACATATCATCTGCAATAACATGTAAAAAATAGGAATGAGCTAAAAAAGCTCAGTAAGTAATCTCATAAATGAATGCGTGAATATGTCTTACATGTGAYATTTCAAAAATTTTTCTCTTTTAATTGTAAAAACTTTCCATAACATTCTCTTTTCAAAATTTCTTTACATCATTCCCTTCAACATTCACTTACATTGAAAACTTTCCATTCCTTTCGTTCGTTCGTGAGCTCACTAGAGTGTAAAGCCTAGCCACTAAGCTATGCAGTGGGCCATCTTATTTGGAACCTGATTCCATTTACTACCGGTAGAACTGCAAGGC
>MEJB01000770.1:0-25992 GCA_001752375.1 Rhazya stricta
GACTTTTAAGCTTGTAATGTGGGGCTAATGTATAGATAATTCAAACAAAACATAAAAAATATAACAAAAGTAAGAGAGTGTTGCATAAATCGACAGTGAAACCTTATAACTCCTTTTTCTTGTTACAATTTTATACACCACATCTTCCTTTCCTAATTGTTTATCAAGAACAACCAAAAGCGAAAATTTTTTTCTTTTCAAACCTTGTTTTTCATTTCTTTCTATTTTTCTTTATTAATCTTCATTTTGAATATACATAAGGCACTTTCCCCAAGAGAATATGTAGTACAACCTTTCACCTCTCAAGAACCCATTTTCTTTCACAATTTTCTCAACAACTTAACCTCTTTACTCCTTTCATCAACCCCCCATTTCATCTTCTCAACATGCACTCAATGAACTCCATGCAATCCCAAAACAAGAAAAGTTGCATCCATTCTCTTATAGTGGAAAAGGCAAAATGGTATGACAATCTAACAARAGAAGCCATAAATGGATGTATCAAAGAACAAGATATATTCATAGGCTCAAAAAGGGAAATAAGGATATAATACAGAACGGGTAAGCTTGAAAGGCTGAAATGACTCAAATAAAGACTTCCACTCCTATATCAATAATGGTCATGTTTGTATTTAACCTCAAGGAGTAACAAAAACAAATTCTAGAGTGGTTATGCTAAATGAATCATTATAAGTACCCCACTAGTGTTTCAAGCAATAACTATTCACAAAATGAAGGCTACTCGTGCTAGAAAGAAAAAAAAAAAAAGTTGGATAGACCAAATTAATACTAAAATTTTCAAGCCAACCAAAATGGTCTCTCATTTTTGTTGTATCATCAAACATGTAAATAAATCACAAGAAAAGATAAGAAATTTTGAAAACTATTGAAAAATGCAATAAAACCAAACAAAGAAAAATCCATTTGTCCAACCTCCATTTTGAACTTAACATTGTCCTCAATGTTAATCAAAGAAGCAGAAAAGTAAGGTGAAAGAGACTTCCCTTATAGTAAATTACATTGTCTCCTTTGGAATTTGACCAAGAGAAATGCATTGTTGGTCGAGTACATTCTTGTAGTAAATGTGGCAATGAAAAACTTGATGACATCAAGGAAATAGTCTAATCTCAAGGAAATTTAACAATTTCATGACATCAATCAGAATTCCAGCAATAGCGCCAAATAGTTGATGCTCACAAACTCTATGCATTCTTATCCTAGCAAGTATACTAGTGTTAAAAAGTGTATAGCAAGTGAGTCAAGGTCGATCCCACAAGGATTTTTAATTAGTACAAAAATTACCAAATTTCTCTAATTTAAACCTATAAAAAGTGATTGAATTAGTCTAATAACTAGAATATAAGAATATACGAATATAAAAAAGGTTTGATGTAAATTAATAAAAAAATATACATTCTTTATAAAGGTGTGCGTATATGGAAAGATATGAAACTTTGAATGTATATATTGGAGAATGTTGTTTTCCGTTACTTAAAAGCGAAGCAATGATATTCTTCTCATTCTTCTTGATTCCCTCTCTCATGAGATGCTTTGGAATTCCAGATGGCTTGTTTGAAGAAAGRGAAGGAAGAAGAGAAATTGTTTTTGGGTTGAAAGTTTATGACCTAATATAAGTTATCAATTTATTTCTCATAACAAATTAAAAATTAAATAACATGTTCTTCGAATATGTCCCTTTTTGAAAAATACATTCCCCAATTTATTAATGCTATTTTTTCACTATGAATCTCCGTACGCAAATTGTATTACATCATCAAATTTTGTGCTCCCAATTCTCTTTTTTTGTAAGTTTACCTCAAAGGCCATAATTGCTTTCATCGAAATACTGACTCATTTGGATGTTTTGAAGTCTTCAATTTAAATRYAGATGAATTTCTTTCTCTTTAAATATAATTTGCTTAAGTTAGTTGAATGTGGTTCATTCCGCTTATTTAAGTTGAAATATGAGAATCCAAATATGGTGCATTATTGCAAAATCATAAAAGAAAATATATCTTAGTACCGAGGCTAGCAAATTAGTATAGGACAACGAAATCAACGTGACATTATGTGTAAGAGATGCCAAAGTTGCATTATYGTGGATTGCCAATTTTTTTTTATTTGTGTAATGGGTGTATATATTTTTTGGATTGTTAAATAGACAAAACTTTGCAACATATTTACATGTCCTGTGGAGACCCGCTTGCCCCTAGGTGTGATTGGGGCAAACATGAGCCGCCACCTATCGACTAATCCAAATATTCAATAAAACTAAAGTGGAAATATAAATTTACGATGCATATTATGACTTATAATACAGTTCGTAAGGATTAAGTATCCCAAAAATACTAAAGGGTTAAGTCTATTACAAACTCCAAACAAATGATAAATCATAACATTTGCCATAATACTCTRATAATAACTCGTTGAACAGCAAAATCAAAAGCAACTTCAATATTCTTATCCTAAAGATCATAAGTCATTACATGTCATTGAAAACATGAGAAAACTGTGAGTGAAGCTTAGTGAGTCAAACGTGTCTACAATGTGAGTTTTATATCAAGAACACGATTCAAGTAAACATGAGTAGAAACATTTGTCAGAAATATCTCGAGWATCAAGGATCACTGAACATGTTTCAGTAAAAGCTGTACTTTGAAACCTGCAACCAGTGAAAACATGTCAAGGGTGAATAAGATTGCTTCAATAAAAACTTGTCTATTTCCAACAATAGCAACTCAATTCACAAACGTTTACTGTAGAGACGAACTAGTACGGGGTTAGTAATACTAGCCTCACCTCATATTTACATATGCATTTTTAGCCTTATCACCTCATAATGAGAAAGAGTACCCACTAGCTAGGTATCAAGGAGTCGCCCGTCTCCAAGTTAAACCTCCTAACAAGGGGTACAACCATCCATAATCAGTCATGGGTACCGAATGATGTGACCTTTCGTCGAYGCATTCCTGGTCTTCCATAGGCCACTCCAAATATTGGCCATTTTTTTGGCTAACTCTGATACTAACGTCTAGACAGTTCAAGAGGTCCTCTTACTGGGACCAACCAAGCATAGTACTTTACTCGCCAAACTGGTTATTCAGAATTGACCAACAAAGTACTCCATCCAATCTATCAATTCTCAAGCAAGAAAGTACAACCTCAGGAAATTTCCATCAATATYGATATCAGATACAACTACAAAATTCAGTTTAACAAAACTATAAAATGTTGTTGTCTATTGCATGTCAAGTATGCTCCTTTCATAAGACAAATCAATGTGCATGTTTCCAAGATTCATGCAAGTAGTAATAGATTTGTATGATATCAAAATATCAAATGCTTAAATAATTAAGTAATTCAGAGAAAGAATTTTAAAATAGATTTAAAATAAACTCCCAAAAGCATTTATKTGGAAAGCGGTTTTAAAGGGAACTCACTTTTAGGCATGCTTCCCTAGGTGCTTGGCTAAAACTCGGGACCTAGATCAAATAGTAACATACCCTCAAATAAGTCACTAACAACTTCATACACTTAGCTTGCTAACATAAAATTCTAATCATGTTCCTACCGAAATCATTATCGCATTTCCTCGGGCTCAACCGATGATGCAAGTAAAGATAATTTCAATTCCAACTTTTGAGTAGTTCAACAAGAATATTTTAGTGACCAAGATACCCTAATTGCTATACATTTCAAATATTCTCAAGAGGTTATGATTTTTATAGAGCCATTCCAAAACATAGAAACTTAACAAGAATGATTTAGGTTAATCTGCTCGAAACTGGCAACATTGAGTTTTTTTTTTTTTAAATCAAATCTCGAGTTATAGATTGAATTTTTTTATGAAATTTGTGGAAAAATGATCATAAGACATAGAGCTTTCTAACCATATATAATAACTCTCAATTCGGGGTTAAGATCATAATTAAAACAATTAGGTTAGTGCAAGCTGACCATAAATGACCACTGATACGTTTCATGCTTATAACTSGGGTTCTATTAAGGAACTTCTACTGATTGTCTTATTTTGTTCCTAACACAACAAGGATTACAACCATGTAAATCTTAGCACCTATATATGTGTGATTAAATACTAGATTTCATCACATATGGTCAGATCACAATCAACACAAGACAGTAAGGTAAATCACACCTGAGCTTATCTAGCAACCTATTTTTGTTTTGTTCATATCTTACATTTTAGAAAAGCTATTATCACCACTAACGTCTTTTTTAATCTGAATAAGTAAGGCTATAACTTTGTCTCGTCCAATCTTATATCTAGAGGTCGTTTATAGAGTAAAAGTTCACCAAAACAGCATAAGAGAACATGACCATACCAAAATTCCATCAAGCATTATCTCAGTTCTACCATATAAATTGCTAATCATAAACACATTCTGAAATGCTATTTTTCACCAATTGTAAACATATTGATAACCTCAAACTAAAAGACATGCTCAATGCCCAAAAGCAAAAATTACAAACATGTAATATGCCATTTTGAACTTAAAATTTAAAAGCAATAACAAACTCAAATAATCATCAAAGCATCCCACAATCCTTACTCAAAATTGTGGAAAAAATCAAATCTTATAGACCTTGCATGCATAATTTTCTAGCATATATGTAAGCATGAATTTCTAGAGCCATGAGTAGGAACTTCTAACCTTGAAAAGTAGAGGCAAAATTAGTTCTTTCATGAAGTTCGCCAACACTCTTGCAAGTTGTCCGATAGAGTGAACAAGAATGGGAGGAAGTTTGGCTACAAATCTATTAGAGAAGTAGGAAAGGAAAGTAAATAAAGCTCCAAACACTAGAGTAAACTTACCTATCCTTGGAAAAATGGAAGCTGCCAGAGATGGAGGAGGAGATGGTGGCTGACAGCAGTGCTGTGGTGGTATGTGTGTTCGTGCCGAGAGGGAGACAGGTAGTGAATTGGGGAATAGTTTTGCTAGGGAAAAGAAGTATCAAASTTAGCTAGGTGTAGTAGTATATATTGAAGATGGAGTCTTGGAGAGGAAGATTATTTATCTTCAAGAAAAAGAAAGAAAAATGCTTGTAAATCGATGATCAATTAAGGATTTATAAGAAGCTTTTAGATGGACAAAACTAAAGAAAGAAAAGAGGGGAAAATCTGGTAGAGGGAAAAGGAAATCTGATTAGGATTTTAAATAGAAATACTAAAAGCAAGACTTTAATAGAGAAAGGACAAAATATTTGCATGCAGATTTGGACTATAGTTTAAACAAGAAGACAAAATGACATGCAAAATCATAAGAAATAGGGAGAGGGAATTGGGTGGAGCTAAGAATCAAAAGAGCAAAATTTTGAATCTAAAGAATAAAAAAACAAGAGTCTTCCATGCAACTTTGGATTCTTGTATAAAGTTGAGCATCAAAACAAATTTCAAGAAACAAGAATGCATGCAAATTTTAAGAGAATAGCAGTCATGTATACGTGGGAGTAAAAGTTTAAGTTTGAATCAAAATTAGGTTTAAAGATTGAAGACTTTCAGCTAATTAGAAGTCTAAAAATCAAGGATGGAATTAAAATTAAACTTGGTAGGGTTTGAAATAGAATTTTCGGTTCGGCAAAAAAATGCCCGTATTCATTATCATCTATTCTAGTCCAATCTAATACAATCTCTATTTAGACTCTTCATGACTAAATAAATAAATAGCTGATTCTAAGTATTTTGTCCGGCATGACTCCTATTGTAACATCCTCAAATTAGAAACTATTCTAACCTGGGAATGTTRGCAAATTTACCCTTACATAGATTGCGAAAATTGGGAAAATAAGAAAATTTGGATATTGTAATACAAAGGGTTTTACAAAAATTTTGGTAGAGTTTCCTATGTAATATTAACATATTCCCTCTATATAAAATCAAAAAATTTCTCACCAAACATTTCCAATACTCTATATATAATGACATACCACATCATTTACCAACAAAATTCTCATATTGAAATAATTCAACCCCAATAATATCATTTACCAACTAAATACTCATATACTTAAAATATATAGGAAGCTTTTGAAATAAAACAAATAAAACTTTAAGCATTTAATAAGTTCATAAATTAATAGAAAATATAATTAGTATAAATGACTCTTGGTTATCAAAATCTGCTCCCAAAAGATCTCCTCACACCATCTGGCTAGTTATCACCTGAAACATAAAATAAGGGAATATGAGGTGAGCTACAAAGCTAAGTAAGTAAATCCCATGCATGAATGTATGTATCATGCACCATATATCATGAAGTTCAAAAATTCACTTTGTCAAAACTTTCCAAAATTTTCTTTTTCAAATCGCGAGCTCACTTGATGTAATGCCTAGTCATCAAGCTCTAGAGTGGGCAATTATTATTTGAAATCTGATCATATTCTACTGGTAGAGCTGCAAAGCGATTAACATTACTTAATCATTTCCTTTCACTTTCACCTCAAAATAGGTGAACATTACTTACATTCCTACCATACAAGAAGTTTAGGTCGGGTGGCTGCACCTTTCATGGTCTAGGTTTTACACCCCTTTTTAAAATYCTTAATGTTTGAAAATCATTCATCAAAAATCTCATTTTTCCAAAACTTCAATCCTCAAAAAATTTGCTTTTCCAAATTTCATTCTTTAAAACATTTGTTTTTCTTAGATGCTTGATTATGTCCATGCCAGAGAATGGTGCAAAGTCCTGCAAACTACATGCTCATGATCATGGACCACATRAACTCTTTAACTTTAAAATTTCCAGYATGTCAACCAATAGTAAATTCACACAATTGAAATAATACCATCGATCACATCACATAAGAAAATTCGATTATGAATTCACATTCAATTCACATAAGAGAATTCAAATCATCACARCAATACACTTGCATCATAGCTAAATGAGGATGTCATAATTTACTTACTTGAAGTCCTTAGTAAATTTGTTTACTTTAAATCACAAGTGGGGTGCCTTGGCTGCCCACAACATCAATGTGCCACAGTATCCTAATATTATTGCACAAAAAATATTCATCTGAATTTGTTTAACCAAATATGTTCATTTAACATAGGTGTTCACCATTAATACATTCATCATTTATTCTGTGTGTGACATTAACCAATAATTTCCAAGTTTAATTCTATTTCGATAATAATTGAACTACTAAGAGTATAAGTTAATTTCATGACTCCTAATCATTCTTAAAACAATAGTAATAGTAATAATACAATCACAATATACATTACTTTATCACACAAATCCTAAGTTCGATATTAAATTGTGTTCCATCATACTTCTAGAAATATATGCCTCTTTTACTTAATTGTATTAACTTAAATTCCACATTAGACATATTTCATATTTTTCCATACTTATCAATACATAATACAAAACCTAGGTCATTTGGTCAATTTAAATGAAAAAACTAATGATTCACCTTGAATGATGAATGTAATGGTGTCCAAGATGTGGTATCGAGTCTAAGATGTAATAGTGTCCATCATGCTCAGAAAAGGATGAGCTCCAAGCGTGAATGTGGAGCGCAAGCATAATTGGTTTGAGCGGATGAGGGACGATGCCTGGTTGCCTAGTCACCTAGTTGCGACAAGAGCAAAAGAGATGGAGTGGCATCCGTTACCGGCAAAGAAGAGGGGGGAGAGAGAGAGAGAGAGGATAGAGAGAGAGAGGGGATGCCGAGGTCGGTGAGAGGGTTAGGTTTTATGTTTAAGGAAGAAGATGAACAGTCATCTTCTTCAAGTCATAAATATAAATATCTATTTTTTTAGGCTAACTTAACCCTAACGAAAATTCATTCGTGGGACATTTTTATTCCTTAACCAACTAAGCCCAATTAAATTAAAATCTATTAGTTTTCTTCTAGCCCAAAATTGAACTTTAAATCCAGTTTTAGATTTGGATAAGAAGAGAACGGACTTTAACGGGTCAAGTCTAAATTAATTAACTAAATATTTTCTAATTAAATTAAACTAATAAAATCTTACACTTAAATAGATATACTCACATAATAATGCATAAATAAATAATCAATCATAGAAATAATAATTTATTTCTAATTGGCAYATCGAATGTTATGGCTTCCAAGTTCTTCCACTTCAAAATAATTAAATGACTAAAAATTATGAATATAACTAATTAATGGATTAGAATATAAATTATATAATTATATAAATTTCGTAAAAACAAAATATAATTCTCGGATATTACACCGATAATCTCATAAACATGTAGTCCTAGGATCTTGACCTTAGAAAATATTCGAGTCATTACATGTCCCTTCTCAAAAACTAGAAATAAAATAAGGTAAATAGTAGATTCAACAACAAATAATCAATAATGTACGTGTCATTCTCATATTAACTATTTGTTTCTCATGTATCGCGCAGTCTTTATTTTTTATGAAATTTCATTCGAAAGATTTCAAAATACAACAATAAAATAATAATCATTAGAAAGCATGAAAAAGTTGCAAACAAACTACTAATAATAAAAAATGATGTCAACTCAAAGAAAGGGGTCACTTATTCAGTTCTTTATCATAGTTCAAGAATTCCATGTAGGCATATACTTAGGAAATTGAGTTTTGGCTTTAAGAGATGATTGTTAGTCAAGATTCTCTTATTTGTGAGAAGAAGTTCTCTCTCTATGTGTATGTTCGTGCTCGTGGATTTTACTTAATAGCCATTTGAAGTTTCAATTGTATAATTGCAGCTAGGAATAAGAAATTATGCCCCACACTATTGCAACCAAGGACAGGATTCTTAATGATCAATAAAATTACTAATCTTACCTTGCGTTCAAAGAAATAATTAGGATTACTTCAACATATAAGAATATAAAAAGTGATGTAAATTAATAGAAATATAAATTTTTATAAATATTTAAAGGGCGTGCATACACAAAAAGATACTGAAACTTTCAAAGTATATAATAGAGAATGTGTGGTGACCCATTTGCCTCTAGGTATGACTGGGGCAGACACAAGTCGTCGCTTATCTCTCAAGAATCAGAACTCACCAAAATAATCAATAAAAACTAAAGGAGATGCATAGCTTACATACATATAATAACCCATAACACAGTCCTTAGAGATTAAGTATCCCAAAAGTAAGAAAGGGCCAAGTCCATGACAAACTTCAAAAATATGTTACAATCATAATCTCTGACATAGTACTCCGATAATAACTTGCAAAATAGAAAAATCACAAGCAACTTCAATATCCTTATCCTGACCCTCTCCAAATCATTACATGTCAATAATGACATTATAAAACTATAAACGAAGCTCAGTGAGTCCCGCATATATGCAACGTGAGTTTTATTTCAAGAATATGATTCAAAAGTCAAGAGTAAAATAGTTGTCAGAAATAGTACGAGTATCAAGTATAAAAAAACATGTATCAATAAAAGTTGTACTTTCAAAACCTGCAATAAGTGAAAACATCTCAAAGGTATACAAGAGTGCTATAATAAAAAATCATGAGTTTTCAATAATAGCCACTCAATTCACACCTTTACCATAGAAATGAACTCGTACGAGGTCAAGTATACAGCATTACGCATGTGATTTCAACCTTATCACCTTGTTATCAAGCAAGAGTACCCGCTAGCTAGTTAACAAAGAGTGGGCCATCCCTGGGTTAAACTTCCTAACCAAGGGTACGATCACCCACAAGCAATCGTGGGTACCGGTGGCGTGACTGTTCGCTTGATATGTTCCTGGCCCACCACAAGCATTACCACAGGCTTTGGCCAAATTTTGGCTAATCTGATACTGATGTTCGGATGGCTCAAGAGGCCCTCGTATTGGGGACTAACAAGCACAGTACTTTACCCGCTAAACTAGTTATTTAGAGTTGCCTATAGAGTAGTCCATCCAATTGATGAAATCCCAATCAAACAATAACAAGCTCAGTGCATTTCCATCAATATCAATTTCATGATCAACACTTCAAATTAATTAACAAAAGCTATAAAAAACTACTATCCATATCATGTCAAGGGTGATCTTTACAAAAGACAAATTACTGCATAATTTTCCAAGACTCATGCAAGTAGAGATACATTTGTCTGAAATCATGATAACATTATTCAAATGCTCAATAAATCAGTAATTTTGAGAAAGCATTTGAAAATGGCTTAAATTTAGCTCACGAAAGCATTTATACAACAAACGATTTTAAAGGGGACTCACCTTCGATCACGTTTTCCTAGGTGCAAGACTAAAGCTAGGGACCTAGATCAAGTAATAAACATATCATCAAATAAGTCAGTAACCAGTTCATACACTCCATTACTCTAAAGTAAAGCTAGCTAACATAAAATTCTACTCATTTCCTTAGGCTTAACTGGTGGTGTAAGTAAAGATAATTTCAATTCTGTGTTGAGTTATTTATCATGAAGAATTAGTAACCAAAATATCCTAATTTCTCAAGGAAAGGATCTCTAAGAGTTTTATATGGAGTCATTTCAAAGTATAGAAAACTTAATGAAAACGGGTAATGGTATAATCTGCTCAAAATCGATAGTATTGAGTATTTTTGTCGTCTCTTGGTTTATAGGCTCAATGTGTTTACAGAATATGTGGAAAAATGATTATAAGACAGATATTTCTAAATTCAGGGTTAAGTTCACAACTCAGTAAGGCTAAAACAGATAGGGTTAGTACAAATTGACTAAACTGACACTGTTAGGTTTCAAGCTCATATCTCGGGTTCTACTAGGGAACTTCTGATGACATTTGTATTATTTTGTTCCTTGGACAACCTTGTAAATTGGAAGTCCTAAAGATTTGTGGTTAAATACCATCGTTTATCACAACAACTAGGTGTAGCAGGGGAATGCTAAACTGTAGGGTCTAGGTAATTTGATCATATCTTGATTTATAGAATTCCAAATGGAGTGAAATCAGTCTTAAAATTCTCCCAAGGAAACAAGATTCTAAATAATATATCACTCTCAGTATCTGGACATACGGTCAGGTCAAAATGAACACAAGATAGTAAGGTAACATTCACACCGAGCCAAACTAGCAACCAATTTTTGTTTTGTTCATATCTTACATTTTAGGAAAGCTATTATCATTATTTACATCATATTTTAATCCTAGGAATTAAGGCTGTAACTTAATGTAATTAAAATTTATATCTAAAGCTTGTCATAGGGTAAATTTTCAACAAAACAGGGTAAGAGAAGATGATCACTCCAAAAATTTCCAGCAAGCATTACCATAGCTCTACCACTTGATTACTAATCATATGCACATTCAAACATGACATTTTTCACCAATTTTAAACATCTCAAATAGGTAAACATGCCCAATGTCCAAAATCCACAATTATAGACATGCAATATGCCACTTTGAACTAAAATTTAAAGGCAATAACAAACTCAAATATCCATGATAACATCCTACAATCCTTACTCAAAACAGTAGCATAAATTAAACCTTATATACCTTACATGCATAGTTTTCTAGCATATATCTTAAGCATGAATTTTTAGAACCACGAGTAGGAATTTATAACCTCTAAAAGTAAAGGAAAAGTCAGTTCTTGATGAAGTTCACTGACAATCTTGCAAGGCTGTCTGATAGAATGAACAAGTGTTGGAAAGAGCTGGTCACAAGTTGCAAGGGCATAGGAAAAGAGAAGAAACGTAGCACTTAACACCAGAGTAAAACTTAACTAACTTGGAAAACAGAAGCTGTTTGAGAGGAGAAGAAGGCGGCTGACCAGTGGCCTTGGTAAGGAGAGTGTGTGCGTGTGAGCTTGAGAGTTTTGTAGAGAATTACTACTAAGGGAGAATTGGAGACTGGTAGCTGGCTAGGAGGGGGAATATTTCTAGAGAATTGCAGTATTTGAGAGGTAGAATATTTTTCTTCAAGCAAAGGGAAAAATTCTTGGAGATCAAGAAGTGAATAAGACTTCTATAGGAGCCCTATTGGGCGAAATGGAAAACAAATGGAAATTTTAATAGAAGCATTAAAACAAAACGTTAATAGAAAAGGAACAAAACAAATTGCATGCAAATTGATAACAGCTAAAGTAATAAAACAAAATGACATGCAAAAGAGTTAATTATGGGGCGAGGGAATCGGATAAGGGACAAGAACAAGAGAATGCAATTTTAATTTAAAGAATAACAAGACAAGAGTCTTGCATGCATTCTTGGACTCATGTGTAAATTTGAGCATCTAGATAAATTGGAGTCAAGCAAAAAAGAGCATGCGATTGAAAAGAAATGGCGACAATGCATATATGGGAGTGCAAGTTTGGAAATCAGAATTGGACTTCCTGATTGAAGAATTTCAGCCAAACTAGAGATTTCAAACAAATAAGAATGGTATTTCATCTAGACTTGGGTAGGGTTCGAAATAGAAATTTCAATTTGCAGGAGAAAATGCATGGATTCACTATAGTCTAGTCTAATCTAGTCTAATTCCCTATTTGTTCTTATAATAACTAGCCAATTCTAAATATTCTAACTTATCTGGCATGGCTTCTATAATCTCATAAATGCGTATTCCTAGGGTCATAACCTAAGAAATATTCAAGTCGTTACATCCTCCCCTACTAAGAGAATTTTCTTTCTTGAAATTTTTCCATACCCGGGAATAATTATGGGTACTTCTACTTCATAAATTCCTCAATTTCCCATGTATCTTTCTTGATGCCATGATGGTTCCATTGAACTTTTACGAGGCAAATTTCCTTATTTCAGAGCTTCTTGGTGTCTCTTTCTAGAATCCTCACTGGTCTTTCTTCATAGGACAGATTAGGTCACAACTTGATTTCTTCATCATCCAGGACACGGTTTGGCATAGGATAGTTTCTTGACTGGCGATACGTGGAACAGTTTATGCATTCCAACTAATTTTGCTGGTAAGGCTATTTCGTAAGCCACTGTCTCACCTTTTCTAGTATCTCGAAATGTCAAATATATATGGGACACATTTTGCCTCCTCTTAGATACTTAAATATTCCTCGATGAGGTCTCAATTTCAGGAAAACTTTATCACCAACTTCAAATTCCAAATCTCGCCTTCGCTTGTCGGTGTAGCTTTTCTACTGACTCTGAGCGACTAATAACGTAGCCCAAATTAATTTCACCTTTTGGCATACTTCCTCCATATCTAGCAATTGGTTATCTTTCCAAATTTTTCCTTTCTCTAATTTCATCCCAAGCAATCGACGATCAACATTTTCTCCCATAAAGGGCCTCATAAGGGACCATTACAATGGAAGACTAATAGTTGTCATTGTAGGCGAACTCTACATAAGCTAAGTTGTCAACCCATTTATTCTCAAAATCCATGACACATGCATGAAGCATGTCTTCCAAGATTTGGACTGTCCTTTTAGATTGTCCATCTGTTGGGGGTGAGTTGTTGTCCTAAAATTTAACTTTGTCGCCATTGCCTCTCGAAATTTAGACCAAAACCTACACATAAACCTCGAATCTCTATCCAATATTGTGCTCATAGGAATCCTGTGCAATCGAAAGATCTCTTGTACATGTAGCTTGGCCAGCTTTCTAACGAATACTTGATGTTGATAGCTATGAAGTATGGCAATTTCATCAAGTGATCCACGACTACCCATATAGCATTCTTATTACCACGAGTGTTGGTCTCAAATCAAAGTCCATGGTGTCCCATTTCCATTCAAGTATGGGTAATGATTAGAATAGTCCTTCCAGTCTCTGATGTTCGACTTTCACTTTCTGACATGTCAATATATAGACACGTACTGTGCGGTCACCCTCTTCATGCCATTCCACCAATAATGTTGTTTGAGAACGTGGTACATCTTCTGGTTCCCTGAATGGATAGAATATCCACTCCGATGGGCTTCATCTAAAATACTCTTCTTTAAGTCATTGCTATTAGGTACACATATTCCGTTTATGAAACATACCACTCTTTCTTGATCAATATTGAAATCATATAATTTTTCGGACTCCATATTTTCTTTCAATCTTTTGGTCTCCTCATCCAATTCCTAAATTTCCTAGATCTTTTGTTTCAAGATAGAGGTTATTGTGATATTTACCATCAAGGTTATCCTCTTCCCGACTTTAGCCTCAGAAGATATTATCCGTTCCAAGTCCTCCACTTCTAGCATTGAAGCTTTGCTTTTCTACTCAGTGCATTTACGAAGACATTTTCCTTCCCAGGGTGATAAGTGATTAGACATCCATATTCTCCTTGGAATTCAATCCACCATCTTTGCCTCATGTTCAGATCTTTATGGGAAAACAAATACGTCAGGCTCTTATAATCTATAAGAAGCTCATATTCTGCTCCATATAGGTAGTGTCTCTATTTCTTTAAGGCGAATGTTATAGCCACTAACTCAAAATCATYAGTAGCATAGTTTAATTCATCTAGTTTGAGTTTTTGAGATGCATAGGCCACTACTCAGCCTTCTTGCATCAAGACTGCTCCAAATCCCTCTCCAAAGGCATCCCTACAAAGTGCGTACTTCTTTCCTACTTCAAAAGTATTAATACTGGTGCAGATGTTAATCTCCTTTTTAGATCTTGATTACTCTGTTCACATTTTTCACTCTACTTGAATAACACATTCTTTTAGGTTAACTTGGTAAGGGATTGGCCATCTTAGAGATGTCTTTGATGAATCCCCGTAATATCCAACTAATCCGAGAAAACTCCTAATTCCTTGCGAGTCTTAAGTCTCTTTCAGCTTGACACAACCTCGACTTTAGAGGGATCGACTGCAATTCCTTCTTGTGAAACAATATGCCCTTGAAAGGAAACTTCACGCAACCAGAACTTGCACTTGCTGAACATAGCATACAACTTATGATCTCTCAACTTTTGCAGTGCAAGTCTTAAATGCTTCTCAGGCTCTTCTAGAGTTCTAGGATATCGTCGATAAAGATTACCACGAAAGCATCTAAGAATGGTTGGAATATCCTATTCATGAGATCCATGAAATTTGTTGGTGCATTTGTTAGTCCGAACAGCCCACAAATTCAAATGCCCATACCTAGTATAAAAAGCTTTTTTCAAGATATCCTCTTTTCGGATTCTAACTTGGTAGTATCTCTATTCAAGTCTAGCTTGTAAAAGTATCTAACACCTTGTAAGCTTAGATAATGCGGCAAGAAATTATTAAGGAAAAAATTATTAAGAAAGGTAAACGAAGCTAATTGAAAGTGAAGGAAAGAATTGTTGAAATTTTCTTTTGATGTTATGATGTGTTGTCCTTTGATTTGCATTGTTTTTCTTTTTCTTATACTTGATTGAATTTTCAGGGATTCCTCCCCCACTTTGTGCCATGACCGTTCCACGTCCCTTGTGAAAATCATAGAGTTCAGATGCTCATGGTCAAACAACTAATCTATAAGAGGTCAGAATTACTTCTTTTTAACAGTTATACTGTTCAGGCCTCAATGTTCTATACACAACCATAATGTATTCTCCTTCCTTTTCACAAAGTTTTTGATAATCGTCTTCCTCGAGGATACTAATGCTCCCTAAGGTGAAATACTTGGCCCGATGAAACCTTGTTTCAGCAGCACTTGCAATTATTCTTCTAGCTCCTTCAATTCAATTGGAGACATACAATATGAAGTTTTGGATATAGGTTAGGCTTCAAGGGTCAAGTCTATTATGAACTCTAAGTCTCTACTAGGAGGGAGTGAGGTTAATTCAGATGGAAACACGTCGGCATATTCCTTCAGTACAGACACTCCTTCAATACTACTTACGTCTGATGGTTAGTTTATCAGGAAGGATATATATCATTGACAACTCTTACTTAAGTAACTTTCTGGCTTTGACTTCCGAGATCATTTCGAATCTAATCTTATCTCCTTGTATTACCACTAGTCCTCCTGCCATAGGGAATTTAACAATTTTTGTTATGCAATCAATTTTTGTTATGCACATTATGACATGCTAACCAATCCATGCCTAGAATAGTATCGTAGTCCCTAAAGGGTAATACTATCAAGTCCCCGTGCATTAGTGCTTCTTTTACGCAAACCTCACAGTCATGGTATGACACATCAGCAATGATATTTTCTCACATATAGGTACTTAGTAGGAATTTATATGATAACTCAGTGGGAGAGATTGGCAAGCATTTCACAAAATGAAGAGCAATAAAAAAACATGTAGAGCAAGGGTCTATTAAACTTGAGCATTATAAGTGAAAGTAGTAGCGTACCTTCCATTACATTGGAGTCTCTGCTTACATCCTTCTTTTCTAAGGCATCCAGTACTTTGACCTGAGGCCTTCTGCTTGGTTTGTTATCGAAGATCGTAGTATTGTAGGTTATCTTCTCTCACTCTCTGTGGAAATTCAATTTTTTTTAACATTCCTAAGCATAATGCTCAGAACTACCACATAGGATGCACAGGTTATTCTTCATTCAACACTTAAATTTAATACATGCAGATTTGCCACAGTAAGTGCAGGTGGAGCTAGGACATGAAGCTACCCCAAGAATTCTTTTTCCTTTCTTGGAATTACCAGATCGTCCTTTCCATTTTCTTCCACTAGGACATTTCTGAAAAGAGCTTCCTTGTCCTTGGTTTTGTTATACAACCTCTATCCCTTATCACTATTTACTACTATAGGAAGTGGGTGGAATAGGAGCCAAAGCTATTTGTAGCTCATGACATAATCCCTTGCAAACTGTCTAGTCTTATTCTCTTTCTTAGTTCAAAGATATGAACTCTGCAAAATCTTGGACAACATAACCCAAACATAGATTATACCTACAATTTTGGATCAATTGTGGCCTAAACCTGTGTCCCAATTATACGTATGATACATGTTTGGAAATTGTATTGTCTTAGAAATATTTTAAGACCAATTCCACTTAATTTGGACTAGTGGAAATTAAGATATGATCAAATTACTTAGACCCTATCAGATTAGTTTTCTCCTGTCACAATCTGGTTATTGTGATTCAATTTGGTATTTAACCACCCATCCACAAGTATTGAGCTATATATGGTTGAAATCCTTGTTATATTAGGAACCAAATAAGACAAATTTTGTTAGATTTTCCCCAGCCTGTTAGTATTGTTCAGTTTTGAGCAAGATTTCATTAGACTCGCTGTTTTGACCTTGCTGTATTGTAACCTTAAGCTTGAATTGCAATTTATGCATATGGTTAGAAATCTGTGAGTCTTACGTTCATTTTCCTACCAATTATATAAACGGATTCTATTCATACATCAGGTCTTGATTAAAACATTCAATACTGCCAGTTTTTGGCAGTTTAGTCCCTTAACCATTTTTGTTGACTTTCTACACTTTGAATGACTTCATATATTCTAAAAAACTTATAGAGATCTTTCCTTGTAACATTAGGATCTCTTGATTGTTGAAATCATCTAGATTTATAGTCCAAAACTCAAATTTGTAATTGATTTTTGCTTGGATCAACAGTGAAGCCAAAGAAATGCGACAATGCATTCATTTGGAACTTGTTTATTGATTGATTGAGAGCTAGCTGTATTTTAGAGCATTAAAGTATAGAACCTGAATTTTGACTATTTGAGGGTATCTTATTGCTTGATTTAGGTCCCAGCTATAATTGGACATGGTGCTCATAAGGCGAGTCCCCTTTAAAACAGCTTTCAATATAAATGCTTTTGTGAGTTATTTTCAAAGCTATTTTTTTATGCTTTCTATGAATTACTGTTTTATCAAGCACTTGAAGAATGATATTGATTTCAGACGAATCTAGTTTTACTTGCATATTGCATTGGTTTTTCTTATGAAAAGAGCATGAAAAAGAAAGCACACTTGATTTGATTTGAAGAACAACACCTTTATGACCTTTACAGATGAATTGTATTTCAGCTTATGAAATTGATATTGATACACACATGACATGGTTGTAATAGCAGCAATTGCACAACTTTTATAGACTGAAATTTGATTGGCATCATAGAATTTATATTCGTGGAAATACATTGAGTACGAGACTTGATTGAGATTTGTTTGAATTGTGTTTGAAATGGAGTACTCTATTGGCAATCTTGAATAACTAATCCCATGGGCAATGTATTGTGCTTGGCTGGTCTCTAATACGAGTACCTCTTTAGCTATCCAGATGATAGTATCAAAGGTTAGTCACACTTGGCCAAAGTCATTGGTATTGTCAGTGGCAGATTGGGAACATATCGGGCAGACGTTCACACCCTAATTACCCATGACTCATTTGTGGACAATCATACCTTGCTTAGGAGGTTTAACCTAGAGGCAATCAACTTTGCATTATCCTGCTAATGGGTACATTTGTTTATTTGTTTAAGAAGCGATAAGGTTGAAATCGCCCATGTATTACAATATGACAAGGCTGGTACTGTTGTTCCCCTATGAGTTTAACTCTGTGATAAAAATTTGTGAATTGAGTTTGTTTTGTTGGAAATTGAAGAGTTTTCATTACAACGATCTTGTTCACCCTTGACATGTTTTTGTTGAATACAAGTTTATAAAGTACAATTTTTATTGAAACATGTTTATTGATGCTCAATATTCATTATAGCGATCTTGACATGTTTGTTGCAAGTTTCAAAGAGTATCTTTTATTGAAAAATGTGTTTATCATTGCTTGAACTGTTTACACTTGTTATACCTATCCAAAGAAATTGCTGCTAATTGTTTTACTCGAAAATCATGCTCTTATTTCAAAACTCGCATTGCACATATGCAGAACTCACTGAGCATTGCTCATAGCTTTTCTCTTATTTTAGTGACAGGTATTGATCCGTAGAGCATCAAGATGTGATTTGTTATAGCTGCTTATTGTGTTATTATCTTATGAAATATTGAAGTTTTTTGTTGATGTTCTACCTTGGAGCTTTTGTAATAGACTAGTTCTACTGGCATTTTATTTGAGGATACTTAGTCCTTCGGACTATTATATGGATTGTACATTATTTTAAGTTTATGCTTCCGCTTTAGTCATTTAAGTAAGACATATTTAGAAGATTAGTTATCGACTATCGAAAGATAGGTGATGGTTAGTGTCTACTTGAATCCTGACTAGGGACGAGTGGGTCGCCACATGAGTTGTTAGTTTATTTCTCATAACAAACTTAAAATTAAATGACATGTACTTCAAATATGCCTTTTTTTTTTTTTGAAAAAATGCATTCTTTAATTTATTAGGACTATATTTTTCGTTCTAAATCATCGAACTTAAATTGAACGACGTCATTAATTTCCTTGCTACAAATTGTCCTTTTCTATAAATTTACCTCAAAAGTCATGATTATTGCATTGAAATATTGACTCATTTTGATGATTTGAGATCTTCAACTTAAATGCAGATGAGTTTCTTATCTTTTAAAATAACATTAACTTTTCTTAAGGTACTTGAAAGCATTTTTGTTCCCTTATTTAAATGGAAATATGAGAATCCAAATATGGCGCATCATTGCATAATCTTAAAAGAAAATATATCTTAGCACCGAGGATAGCAAATTAGTATACGACAATAAATCAGTGAGAAATTATATGTAAGAGATGCAAGGGTTGCATCGTCGTGGATCGTCATTATTTTATTTGTGGTGCAGGTGTAAATATTTACCGAATAGTTAAATAGACTGAAAAAAATTGTAACATTTTTACATTTCCCTTCTCAAAATTTAGTAATAAAATAATAAGGTAATCAGTAGGTTTTACGAGAAATAATCAATAATGCATGTTCAATTTTCATATTAACTAGTTTTTGCTCTTGTATCGTATGGTTTATATTCCTTTATGAAATTTCCTTCTAAATAAATTTTCAATACAACATTGTAATGTTAAAATAATAATAATTAAAGACATGAAGAAGGTGCAAATAAATTACTAATGATGTCAACTCATAGAAAGGGTCAAATATTGACTTCTTGATCATGACTCCAGATTTCCATGTTGACATATACTTACTCATGCAATGGCATATTGGCTTTAGGGGAAGATTGCATTCATCTTCTCTAAAAATGATTAGTAAAGGACTCTCATTTACTGGGAGGTACTCTCTATGTGTGGTTTTACCTAATATCCATTTGAAGTTACATTTGTTAAAACTAGCTATTAACCTTTCTTTACATAAAAATGTTAATTGCAGTTTGCACCAACAAATTAAGCACCACAATTATGGCAACAAGGGAGAATTCCTAATGATCAATGAAATGACTGATGATGGCTTTAAAGTTCCTTGCCTTGCATTTAAAGAAAGAATTGGATAATTTGAACATATAAGAATGTTAAAAGAAAATATTGATGTAAATTAATAAAATTATATGTTGTTATAATATTTAAAGGTGTGCATATATGAAAATATTAATGTAAATTTGAAAATATATATTTGAGGATGTTGTTTTCCTTTCTTTAAATGAGAAGTGGTGACATTCTTCTCGTTCTCCTTGATTTCCTCTCTACGTGTGATACTTCGAAATTCAATCTGGCTTGTATGGAGAAACGGAAAGAGGTAGGGAAACTTTTGTTGAATTAAAAGTTCATGACCTAATCTGGATTGAGTTGTCAATTTATTTCTCATGAAAAAATTAAAAATTAAACGACACATTCTTCGGGTACCTCTTTTTTCTGAAAAAATGAATTCCCCAATTTATAAAGGCTATTTTTTTTCACTTTCAATCACCGCGCGCAAATTTTACGGGATCATTAATTTCCTCGTCCCAAATTGTCCTTTTCTATAAGGTTACCTCAAAAGCTATGATTATTTGCATCGAATATTGACTCATTTGAGGCTTTGAGATCTTCAACACAACTATAGATGAATTCATTTTTTTAAAATTAATATTAACTTTGCTTCGATTAGTTGAATGCAATTCATTCTCCTTATTTAAGTAGAAATAAGAGAATCCAAGTATCGTGCATCATTGGAAAAATCATAAAGGAAAATATATCTTAAAACCCAGGATAGCAAACTAGTATAGGACAATAAATCAGCGAGGAATTATGCCTGAGAGATACGAAGGGTTTAAAGTTTAAGACCTAACGAGTAATCAATTTATTTCCTAAAACAAATTCAAAATTAAATAACACATTCTTCCAATATGACATTTCTTTGAAATTTGCATTCCCCCAGTTTATTAAGGCTATTTTTGTCATTTTGAATCACCACACGGCAATTGTATGACAACATTAATTTCCTTGTTCCAAATTGTCCTTTTTTATAAGTTATACCTCAAAAGTGATGATTATTTGCATCGATATGTTTACTCGTTGTGATGCTTCGAAATCTTCAATTTAAATGGAGATAAATTTCTTTTTTTAAAATAATCTAAAATTTTCTTCAGTTAGCTGAATGCATTTCGTTCCCCTTTTTTAAGTGGAAATACGAGAATTCAAATATGTCGCGTCATAGCAATACCTTAATTAGCAAGAATGTGCTCTCTCTGTCTCTCTCTTTATGTGTGTTCGCGCACGTGGTTTTAATTAATATCCATTTGAATTTACAATTTTTAGGAATTAGCTATAAATCTTTGTCACACAAAAATGTTAATTGCAGCTAGCAACTACAAATTATCCCCCACAACTATGGCAAGCAAGGACAGGATTCATAATTATCAATGGAGTTACTGATGTTGGTGTTAAAGTGGCTTAACCTTGCTTTGCGTTTAACATATAAAAATATAAAAAAATATATATTTCTATAATATTTAATGGGTGTGCATATATGAAAAGATTAATGAAACTTTCAAAAATATATATCAGAGAATGTTGTCTTCCATTCCTTAAAAGAGAAATGGCGAAATACTTCTCTTCCTTCTTGATTCTCTCTCTATGTGCGTGAGATGCTTTGGAATTCTAGATGGCTTTTGCTGATAGGGAAGGAAGAAGAATTTTGTGTTTTTGGTTGAAGGTTTATGACCCAATTTGGATTGAGTAGTCAACTTATTTCTTAAAACAAATTTAAAATTAAATTAGACATTTCTGAAATACGTCTTTCTTTTAAAAATTTCATCCACCGATTTATTAAGACGACTTGTCCAACTTGTCCATTCCTTTAAGTTTACCTTAAAAGCCATGATTGTTTGCATCGAAATATTGATGATTGTGAGGCTTCGAGATCTTCAACTTTAATGTAGATGAATTTCTTYTTAAGAAAAATAATATGAATTGTAACAACTCCCAATTTTACTAGGTCACGACYATAGGAATACGAGGTTTTAAGATTTTGGATATTTGGTTGGATAATTCGARTAGCTAGAGTAATTAAATATTTATTAGCTCAAATAGGAGATTAGACTAGAATAGACAATAAAGAATCTGCGCATTTCCTTTGCAAAACTAAAATCTTATTTTTTAAAAATTTAATTCAATTTATGAAAAAGAAAAATTTCTGAATGTTCCATCCTAGCTTGGCCGAAATTCTAAGGTTATTGATCATCTTCCTAGAGTGTGCGTGCTCTTGCATGCACTTTTGTTTTATCTCATTTAATTTAGATTTCATTACTCCACTCCATATAGCAACAAARTAGCTTGCAAATTTTGTCCTAAAGCTTTCAATTTAAACCTCTTTTTGCATTCGCTTTTCTCCCTTTAGCCAATTCTATTCTTTCCCTATGTGGCATGTGATTTAGTTCTTAACTTATGTTATACACCATCCTTCACCACCACACACCACTCGCAACCACCTCTCCTCCGCCTACTCCGGCAGCCTTAGTTCTTCACTAAGGTAAGATGTTATACATCTTTTAAGCTCCATTTTTCTTTCTTTTTCTTGCTGCCATAACTGAATTGTCAATTTTATTCTTCTCTCTTGTTCAAAGTTTCGGACATCTCAGACAATCATCTTCAAGGCTTCATCTTTTCTCTCCTCTTCCAAGGTTACCATCACATCTTTCCAAAACTTCATTCCTCAAACATTTGCTTTTTCAAACTTCATTCTTTAAAAACATTTGCTTTTTCAAACTTCATTCTTTAAAAACATTTGCTTTCTTAAATGCATGATCATGCCCATGCCAAAAATTGTGCAAAATACTATAGACTATATGTACATGAACATAGATTACGTAAACTCTGAATTTAGACTTCCCAACATGTCATCAAGCAGAAAAATTCACATACTTGAAATTAAACCATAAATCATATCAAATAAAAGAATCCAATTATAACCACGAACTCACATTTAATTCACATAGAGAGATTCAATTATAACAACAATACACATTCACTACAATAAATGAAAATGAGGGAGTTTACTTACATATAGTCCTTAGTAAATTTGGTTACTTTAAATCGCTAGAGGAGTGGCTTGGCTACCTACAACATCAATGTGACATAAGTATCCTAATATTACTACACAAAGAATATTCGTCTGAAACTTGTTTAACCAAATACATTYATTTAACATTGGTGTTCATCATTAATACATTCATCATTTATCCTATGCATGACATGAACCAATAACTTTCGAATTTAAATTGCATGCTGATAATAATCGAACTACTAAAAGTATAAGTTAATTTCATGACTCCTAATCATTCTGAAAACAAAAGTAATAATAATAATACAATCACAATATACATTACTTTATCGTACAAACCCTAAATTTCATATTAAATTGTTTTCCATCATACTTCTAGAAATATATGCCTCTTTTTCTTAATCATACTAACTTAAATTCCACATTAGACATATTCCATATTTTCCATAATTATCAATACACAATACAAACCTAGGTCATTCGGTTAATTTAAACGAAAAAACTAATGATTCACCTTGAATCTCGAAAAATATTTCTAATAATTCACATATAATAAAATCACTTGAAAYCCCAATAATATAAATTATTAACTAAATAATCACAKAATTAAAACTCCARTAGAAGCTTTTGAAATAAAATGAATAAAATTCAAACATTTAATAAGTTCATAAATCAATAAAAATTTTAATTAGCATAAATGACTCATTAACCAACAYAAAATGTTTAGCCTAAGAAACCCATTAGATCCACCATAGAAAGTATAATGAACATGTTTAAACCAAAGATTAGAGAAGAGAGAACCAATTTGATGCGCAAATCCTTAAGCAATCTTGGTTGAATATAAGTTTTCAAGCTTTTTAATGGCATCCTCCAAGTTCCTCTTATTAAAACTATTCTAAAACTATGAAAAAAGTAGTGTTTCAAATCACCACAAGTCCCTAAAATCCACTAYAAGATGCACTATTTATAGATGAACACAAAAAGCACTAAAAGGGTCTGACCAACACCTAATCTGGCTCAAACCRGTGCTTGATTTGGTCCAAACCAGTGTTAGTTTAGTTATGGAATAATAGAGCATGAATTTGTTGTTGAACCGTACCTGTTGAACAACTGGAACCCRATTGGTTTTCTCTCAAACTTAGTACAGGTTCAACAACAAATTGGAACGTKATTGGTTTTCTTTCAGACTTGGTCAGTTTTTCATGATTTTCAACTTCTAAAAATTACGTTCTGACCCCAAACTCTTTTGACCTCATTGTTTGACMTTTTAAACTCTTCTACAACTGATTTTCACCCCTTTCTTGTATATGAGATGAAAAATCAGAACATAATCATTTCAAATCAAAATTAGAGTAACACAAGGTAAATCATATAGAAAACTCRACATGCAACAACTYAAGTAAGGAAAAAACATARTGTAAAATGTAACTATATCAACTACGCCTTATTTAGCCTTTTGTTCRTCTTCGARAAAAATATGGCAATAAGGYATACAACAATCTAGAATATCCATCCAATCAACCAAAGAACAAGAAGATAGAGTTATTTACATGTTCAACTCAATAGCACATCCGAAATTCCATTAGATAACAAGAGAATTAAAGTGYTAATAAGATCCGTCCATTTGAGAAAGTGAGTGAATGAGAATAATCAAAATAAAGTGCCTAGTAAAGACTTGACAAACATTCAGGGAACTATAATACTTCACCAACACTAAAAGCATAAAAAAAAAAATGGAAATCCAYCCTATTAGTTTGTAATCATCACCACCTCTCCACTAATCAAGATAACTAAAGTCAAAAAAGGTCATGTAGGACTTTTAAGCTTGTAATGTGGGGCTAATATATAGATAATTCAAACAAAACATAAAAAATATAACAAAAGTAAGAGAGTGTTGCATAAATCGACAGTGAAACCTTATAACTCCTTTTTCTTGTTACAATTTTATACACCACATCTTCCTTTCCTAATTGTTTATCAAGAACWACCAAAAGCGAAAAWTTTTTTCTTTTCAAACCTTGTTTTYCATTTCTTTCTGTTTTTCTTTATTAATCTTCATTTTGAATATACATAAGGCACTTTCCCCAAGAGAATATGYAGTACAACCTTTCACCTCTCAAGAACCCATTTTCTTTCACAATTTTCTSAACAAYTTAACCTCTTTACTCCTTTCATCAACCCCCCACTTCATCTTCTCAACATGCACTCAATGAACTCCATGCAATCCCAAAACAAGAAAAGTTGCATCCATTCTCTTATAGTGGAAAAGGCAAAATGGTATGACAATCTAACAAGAGAAGCCATAAATGGATGTATCAAAGAACAAGAWATATTCATAGGCTCAAAAAGGGAAATAAGGATATAATACAGAACGRGTAAGCTTGAAAGGCTGAAATGACTCAAATAAAGACTTCCACTCCTATATCAATAATGGTCATGTTTGTATTTAACCTCAAGGAGTAACAAAAACAAATTCTAGAGTGGTTATGMTAAATGAATCATTATAAGTACCCCACTAGTGTTTCAAGCAATAACTATTCACAAAATGAAGGCTACTCGTGCTAGAAAGAAAAAAAAAAAAAAGTTGGATAGACCAAATTAATACTAAAATTTTCAAGCCAACCAAAATGGTCTCTCATTTTTGTTGTATCATCAAACATGTAAATAAATCACAAGAAAAGATAAGAAATTTTGAAAACTATTGAAAAATGCAATAAAACCAAACAAAGAAAAATCCATTTGTCCAACCTCCATTT
>MEJB01000103.1:13360-55691 GCA_001752375.1 Rhazya stricta
TAGGAACATAAATTGTATATAATTAGTATATATATATATATATAAAGTTCGAAAAAGTAAAATAGAAACTAAAATCTCGGGTATTACAAAGAAATCTTACAACATGCCTTTGGGAAGGCCGTGGATTCATGATAATGGAGTAGTCTCATCAATACTTCATCAATGCTTCAAATACTCTTGTGGAAAAGGGGTGAAGAAAGTAGTAGCTGACGCAAAGCTGTTCGTTGAAGCTAAAGCACATTTTGCATATGCTAAGTTTTACTTCAAGATAGGTGGGGCAAAGGAATGTACTGCTTCTTCATCAAGTCACAACAAGGACAAAGAAATAGAAGCTTTGGATATGAAAAAGGCAACTATAGAAGAGGGAAAGCAAGTTAAAGATCTTTTTCAACCAACTTGTGACGAAGTTTCAGACTTTTGTTATGTGCTAAAATCTTGGAGGAAGGGAAAACATAGCTCTAGTGAAGCTCTAAGAGATTTGGCATGGCCTCTTGTAAAGCTAGATGTTGTTAAAAAGATGGATGCTCCTTTGAAGGGTTTCACGCCACCAATCGAGTCTCCTACAATAGAACATAACTTTTTGTCAACTCACGAACTAAAGAATGCTTCAATCCAATTGCATATAAGTTGTTGGAGAAGGCAGGATATACTTCAACAGACAAAGGTTCTGGGAAAAACTTCTAAATTGGAAAATGAACAACCATGCTTTCATCTAGGGTTAGGATATACTCCACCTTAACCAATCAGAGTCCCTATAAAGATGACAAAAAGCAATTGTGTTGTGGCTGAAGAAAGTGGTTCTTCCAGTGATGAATAACTATCAATTTTTTATAGGCTCAGTCCTAAAAGAAGGAGAATCTTAGTGTTTAAGAGATTAGGACCAATGAAGAAGCCAATTCACAAAAGATTGAGATATTCAAAGCCCAAAAGAATGATGGTCGAAGTTGAAGAAATGCGCAAGAATATTTGTAGTCTCATCCAATCTAGGATGAAACTCCACACCAACTTGATAATAATTTGTGAAAAATTGCTAAAGGCCGAAGCTCACCTACTGGCTTTATGTTGCGAGATATTATATTGATTTGAATAGCATGATGGTGGTTAGAATAAGATGAGAAAGTGTTGACATGTGACTTATTGCCAGAAATTTTGAAAACAGTTTTAGCATGCTCTATTTTCGATTCTTTTTGTCGTAAAATGACTCATAAAATCTGGTATTGATCATTTTATGTTGTAGTACTGCCTCTTACATTTAAAGTAAGCTAAAAACCAAGGTCATAGTATTAGTAAATCATGAGTTATGGACTTTTCAAAAATATTGGATAGAGTACATGAATTATGTTTTTGCTTATTGTCTTGGGATGATTCTGATTTAACCGTATCATGAAACTTTGCATATGATATATGGTTGGATATCTTGCTGTATTGGGATAATTTTAACCCATTTCACCTAAATTGTGTTAGTAGAACCTGAGATATGATAAAAACATTAAGACCCTTACATTAGCCACTACAGTTTGGTTAGTTGATAGAACACCCGATTGTTTTTGTGTATTCTAAATTGGATACTGATTGGAATTGTTCATATGAGGTATGATTCGATATCTATTTATATTAGGAACAATTTAGGACTGCTTTTGCATAATTGAAATAACCAGAATTAGCGATATGACCAAAAAACCATTACTCTATCAGTTTAGACTTTCCCTGGGAATTTAGTACAAATTCTTAAATTTTAAATGGATATGTTCCTTGGTGTCTTAGGAACAGAATGGGACCTGTTTCATTAAATTTTACTTAGTAAAACTCTAGTTATTGATAAAATATCTAAGTTGGACAGTTTTAGTCTGCAAAACACCAAAGCTTGTTTTCGTAAACAAACTACAAGCTGTCCATTGCTTGGATATAAGAATAACCAATATGTACATTTAGCCTAATATCTTAGGTTCATTTCCATATAGGATTCATAAGGAAACTAGTACCAAGACTCAATTTATGGCTCTTGTACAGAATATTGCTCCGTGCTGGGCAAACAACTTTGTATACGAACTTATGTGTAAAATTTTGGTGGGATAACTTAGCCAGATTAATAAGTCAATTGAGGAAAATTTCCTACATATGTTAAGACATCGTATCCTAGTTTTAGCTGATTAAATTCAGAGGCTCAGGCGAATCCCTCTGTCTTTTAAACTTCTCGAAAAGTACATGTTTTATTTCGAGCATACTCTAGATATGTTTTCAATAAAGTCAGGTATGGTTGAGATGTGAATTTCTTCATTTTATATTGATCCTCAAAATGCGTGAAATTTGATAAATCAATTGAAATATTTGAAGTATTTCCGAATCATTGAGTTTTGACAAACGCTCATAAAATGCTTTGAACGAAATTATGCTTTTTACTATGATTTTACGAAAAATGGATTTTCTGTGTTTTCAAATTACAAGTGTGCATTGTTTGAATTAAAGCATCAATTTACCAAGTCATCTCAAATTCTGGAAATGCTATTGATATGACATTGCGAGTTGAATTTTATTTTGGACATTGTGATTGTGACTCTTGTGATTGTTAACCTCGTGATTGAGGATTTTTTTTATTGTGGATCCGATTGTGAAAGCAATTATCTCAAGAGGCTAGCTGCACGAGCAAAGTACTGTGTTTGGCTGGTCACCAGTACGAGTTACCTCTTATTCAAGTAGCATCAGTCCTCGAGATATTTGTAAAGCCTAGTTGCTTGTGACCTAATGGCGGAGCGAGAATGCATCAAGCATACAATTGCATCATAGGGTCCCATGCTTTTGTGATGGATGCTCATGCCCAGGTTAGGAGGTTTGGCCTTGATCGATYGATCCATGTACCAAACTAGCAGGCATTTTTATTTGTGTTGTGTGAGGTTGAAAATTGCATGCGTAATTTGGGTGTTAAAGCTGGTAATATCAATACCAGCAAATCAGATAGGTGGTTATTTGGAACTTTCTATCTTGACTGTTATCCACTTCGTGATATGATTTGTTTTGATATCGAAAACTTTTCGATACTTTCTTGATCAATTTTCGAGCTTTTGCATGTTCGAATTATTTATTACTCTGATTTATGATACGCTTTGAGAACTAAATATTTCGATATATCTTCTGCAAATGTGATTATTTGTTTTGATAAATTTTGCACACTTGAATGTTTTGCAACTATACATGGCACAACACCTGGGGACTTGTTGACTCTAGCTCACTATTTTTCTCATATTTTAGTGACAGTTATAGATTACTAGAGTTAACAAGATGTCTAAGCTTAGGAGCGTATCATAGAAATATATCTTTTGAAGCTCAGGTTATTGAAATAGTTCTAGTATATATGTGTATTTGTTCCGAAAGATGTACTTTGTGATACTTTTGGACTGTATATTATTCGGATTTGTAATTATTTACTTTGAAATTTTTAAGTTGCGTAATTTACAGTATGGATTTTCGACGCTTTGATTATGTGATTGTTCAATTGTCGAAAGAGAGGCGGCACTCGCTCCTTCCCAGTGGAACCTAGGGGAGGGTGGATCATCAGAGTTGGTATCAAAGCTTAACTTATGATTTCTAGGTATTAAGCGAGTATTTAAGTTTGAAAATTGTATTAGTATTTTTGAGTTTGATCTTATTTTATCTAGGCTAATCTTGTTCTTGTTGTAGGATGCCTAAGTGATACAATCACATTTTACTTTATGTTTATCCTTAATTTAAGTCATTATTTGTCGTGTTTCCTATATGATTTACCTTGTATTACACTAATTTTGGTTTGAAATGATTAATCGCAGGATTTTCATCTTAAAATACAAGAAAATGGCAAAATTTGATTGTAGAAGTGCTTAAAGAGGTTAAACAACGAATTCAAAGGAGTTTAGGGTCAAAAAGCAATTTCCAGAAGCTCGAAATCATATAAAATGACTAAGTCTATAAGAAAGCCTATCTGCCATTAGTTTGGGCTTGAACTGGCACCGGTTCAATGATCAAATTGTGCTATATTTTTCCAGAGCCAAAGCGGCACTGGTTTGGTCCAAATTAGGCACCGGTCTAGTCTTTTCGGCACTAAATTGATGCTAGTTTGAGCCAAATCAGTCATTGGTCAAATCCTTTATAGCGCTTTTTGTGTTGTTCTACAAATAGTTCATCTTATGGCCAATTTTAAAGACTTATGGCGGCTTAAACACTCTTTTTTTCATAGGTATATAGTAGTCTTAATAAGGGGAACTTGGATAAACCATTGGAAAGCTTGAAGACTTGTACTCAACCAAGATCGCTTAATTCATCAAATGGGTCCTTTCTTCTCTAATCTTTGGTTGTAACATGTTTATTATACTTCCCATGGAGAATTTCATAAGTTTCTTAGGATAAACTTTTTGTGTTGGTTAGGTATTGATCTGAATCATTTCTATAATTAATCGCACCTTAATTGTCATAATTCCTAAATCTTAGGTTTATCCTAGATACGTACTCTTGTCAAGAAGCTACCCATTCATATTGCTTGATCTTTTATTTCTAATCTCTAGGACATTTCAGATAGGCCATTGGGTAGAGTTCAACAAAGAGCTAATAGGCTCTGATATTTATTTCTCGTATTCTACAGCCTATGGCCGACATAGGTTGCATTGGCAAATACGATCCGATAATCGTCGAGCCTTGTATATCCCCAAATAGCCTATTGATAAGTGCCTCATTCTCTACCTCTTCAATTTTAATTTGATGCCTATATCTAGTAGTTACAATAAGGTGCGCAATAAGGATGTGTATATTTTAGACAAAATGGTTTTAGGATTAGGTGATATAGAGGGTGTACCCTTAGCTTGACCTCATCATTGATGATATTCAATCCATTGTTCACGCCAAAAGTGCAACTCGTATGATGCGTTTTCCCCTCCTCATCACTAGGATCCTTACTCATGCGGGCGTTAACTTTGAGGGTGAGCTAGGTGTGTCTACCAATTCATTAGATGTTCTAGATGACACTATTTTAATTTCTTTGGGTATGTCCGTGACAACCAAGTAATTGGCTAGTCCTTTTATGTAATGGTCTAGCACAACCTTCTAGACCTTTTCATAGGACCTGTGAAGCTTCGAACGTTAAGTGAGAAATGGGTCCTTTTTCTTCCTCTCTTGCAAGTGCATCGATTCCCCAACGTAACTTGCAATCCGTAGTAATAGCTGGGCAACAATTTTATACACTTCAAGAGGCCTTTCCCCAATTGCCAAGTGTCTCATCAAGAACATTCCACCTCTGTCAACCAATAACTTGCATACATGCTGTAACACCTAGAATTTCTTCTTATTTAATTTTGTTTGATTTTGCGTGAAATTGCGTGCCAACTAGGGTTGAAAATTTTATATGTGGTTTATATTTTGTAATTGCACGTTTAATACGTACGAAAATATTGACCGTGTCGAATAAGAGTTATCGTTTGGTTAAAGGCTTGACTTGTGGGCCTATCTATTTGCTAGCTGGAAGTTAGGCTTTTAATGAAAGAAAGCTCGTTATATTTAATTTATGAATTTTGGGTAAGATTTGGATGGGAAGGCCCAATAGGTTTGGGTTACGGCCCAAAATATAAATAAAAAAAGAAAAGAAAACAAAAGAAGAAAATACATAAAAAAATAAAAAGAAAGAAAAAAGAAAAAGAAAAAGAAAAACGCTAAAAGAACCCCTTCATCTTCTTCCTCCCATATGCCGCCGCCGTTCCCCTCTGCCTACCCGACCCGCTTGACGTGGCCCTTCCTTGCTTCTCCTTCTCTCTTCCCTTCCTCCACTGTCGACGCTTGAAGTGGCCGCTGTTTGCCCTGGTTTGTGATCGGCCGCCATACCAGACTACGCCGCTGCTTAAACGCCGCTCGTAGCGCGCGTTGTTGAGGCTGATCATCTGCTCGAGTCATTGCGAGGCGCACGCCGGGAGACTGCCTGTTCCTCCCTGGGTCTCTTCTCCGATTTCCCTCTTTCGCTTTCAGACAAGGATCGACGATCTGAGGTTCGCGCCAGTGCCAACCAAACGTCTGTCAAAGGCACGCGATCCACCCCCAAATCTGGTAAGCCATCTCTCCCTCTCCTTCTCGGCGTGACCAGATCTGTGCGATCATTTGCTAGATCTGTTGCCGTCGTCTCTCCTTTCCGGCGCAACCAGATCTGCGCGATCATTCGCCAGATTTGTGCGACGCTGTTCGCTAGGTCTGCTGTTGCTATTTTTTTCCTATGCTCAATGTTTTTCCTTTCGAACTGAAGCCAGATCTCTTGCCGCTGTGAATCCACTGGTTGCGACCAAGGTCGTGACTCATTGTGGACGGAAGTTTCGCTGCTCTGGTCGTGCGACAAGGAGCATCGGTCAGATCTCTGCTAATCTGTTGCTGCACACAGTCGTGCTGCTCGATCAGATATGCAATCCCTCGCCGGTGTTAGAGTCGCCAAAAGTCGACCAGAAACAGATTGGCCTGTTGACTGAATTATTTGGCCAAGAACAGGCCCGGTACTCAGCAGTACCAGGCACCAACAGGCATCAGGCGCCCAGTGGCCAGCAAGCACAGGCACCCAGTGCCTGACGCCCAGGTGCACAGACGCCCAGGCACCCAGACGCTGTTGCGCACGAGGACCTATTGCCATTCCCGAGACATTTGGCTATTGTGAAGTTAAAGGTAAAAACGTTAACACATGATATTGAAATTTTATGACTTGTACATAATTATGCCCTAAAGTGAATTAATGAGAGAACATAGTTAGATTTATAACCGAGCTAAGGAATTTAAATTGTAACCTTAAAAAGACATGATAATTAGTAATGTAGAATCTAAGAATGGATTAATAATTAATAAAGGACATTCTTGGATTAAACACATAATACCTAAGTTGGGACGATCGAACTAAGTAGCCCCTCTTTCTGTAATCAATTAGGTCATTTCGAGGCCTTATGTTGAGATCAGTTGAAGGAGTTCATTTCACAACTTAAGTAAGAACTCGTTAAAGTAAAGGACTCCGTTTAAGTAACCCTCCCATCTCATTTACATTATAAATGCATGTAATTGAACTCTTAATTGCTCTAATATGTTGTGTCTGAGATTGTGTGTTGATGTGTGTAATTGTGTGGAATGTCAATGTGTTCATATCATGTATCACTTTATGTCAAATGATATGTTATTATGTTTCATATCTTGTACTATTTGTCGAATGTTATGTTATATAAGGTTGTATGCATTTCATGTCATGAGCATGTAGTAGAATTCTRCATCACATTTGGCATGAGCCATTCACACACTTAGAAGGTGAATGGTTTAGGAAATGAAATTTTAAAGGAAAATGTTAAAGTTCTGAAAATGTTAAAGTTTTCGAAAAGGAGTGTAAACCTGGCTATGAAGAATGTGAGTGGAAAATAGGGAGTGGGGGATAGGCATACTCGAACCGTACCCTCGGGGAGGGTAGGACATGATTCACCTCAAGGAGGTGAAGAATGTAATTGGGTTCCAAATAAGAAATGGAGCACTGCAAGCCTAATAGCTAGGCTTTACACTCAGTGAGCTCATGAATGTAATGAAAGGAAATGTTTTGCAAGTTATACATTTCGAAAGAAAAGSTTTTGTAAAGAGATTTCGAAATGGAAATRTTTTGAAGGTTTTCATTGAGAAAATGAGATTTTATAACTTCATGACATGTAGGACATGTTTATGTATTCATGCATGAGATTTACTTACTGGGCTTTATAGCTCATTCCATTTTCCTCATTTTGCATTTTAGGTGAAGTATAGCCAAATGGTGCGAGGAGGTCGCTTGTGGGCAAACCAAGATACCCTAAAGTTAATGTAAATGAATGTTATCGATTGAGATGATTGTTGACTAGAATGGTTTTTGTTTATTATTAAGTAATTATTATTTTGTTTAAATTTGTTTGAGCTTCCACAAATTCGTGTTAGTGAGTAAATGGTGACATTCTTGGTTAGGATAAAGGTTCCTATCTGGGGGTGTTACATATGCAGCAATATCAACAAGAAAAATTCACTCAACTGCATCAAACTTAAAATAATTTAAGGGATCAAGTAGACTACTAAACCAACATGTTGAATGTGGGTGTACATGCGATCTACCAGAGCACTTTTCCTGATGATGAAGGCGATAATGATGATGCCGCCATAGCCAGATAGCGCCATCAGGGAAGTCCCTCTTTCCCTACTTTGCTTTTACTTTTGCTAACACTGGGGACAATGTTAGACTTTAGTTGGGGTGGAGTACTTCACTTTCATATTTGTTAAGGGTAGTTTGTTTTCCTTGGTCATGTATGTTCCTAGATTGTTGGTTTATTTTGGTAGATTTATTTTTGGCCATTAATGTTGGGGGTTGTATTTTTATTTCCTTTTTCTATTTTTGTTCTTTTGTGTGATTTATTATTTTTTTTGTGTGCCTTTATTGCCTTTTCCCCATAATTTTCAAAAAATTTTAGCTTTCTTTGTGATTTATTTACATGTTTTAATGATATAGCAAAAAAGAGAGACCACTTTGTTTTGCTTGAAGATTTTAGTATTAATTTGATCTATCCAACTTTTTTATTTTTTAACATGAGCATCCTTTATTTTGTGAATGGTTATTGCTTAACACATTAGTGGGGTAATTATACTAATTCATTTAATGCAACCACTTATGAATAGTAATTTGCTGATTCAGTAATTTTGGTACTTGATTAGAAATCTTTGTAGGATCGACCTTGACTCACGTGCTATGCACTTTTTGACACTAGTATACTTGCTAGGATTAAAATGCATCAAGTTTGTGTTCATCACTAAGCACCAAGGTACTGATGCCTTATTAGCCAGGATATATGAGCTGGAASCACGAGTTATCTTCTAGGGCTCTAATATAGAGGCACTTGAGAGTGAGAGAGATAATTTGCTGAAGAAGAACTCCAATCAATAGTATTTTCTTACCCAGGGCTGCAAGAAACGGCAAGTGTTAGAGGAGGAAATTTTGTCGCCTATGCAGTGGTAACAGGGATCTGACTAGTAAGCTAAGATAATATGAGAGATGAGGCATAGAGGTAGCCGGGTCTGACCTTTCGGTCAATAGTATTTTCTTACCCAGGGCTGCAAGAAACGGCAAGTGTTAGAGGAGGAAATTTTGTCGCCTATGCAGTGGTAACAGGGATCTGACTAGTAAGCTAAGATAATATGAGAGATGAGGCATAGAGGTAGCCGGGTCTGACCTTTCGGTCAACTCCYCTCCTCTACTACATTCTCCAACATGACTTGTCTAACGTGAGTTCTTGGGYGAGCCTGCCTATTAGCCTAATCGRCCTAACCTTTCGGCTRATTCAGCTTATCGACCTATTCTTCCATTCAATATCCCATAGTGGTCRCCTTCAACGGACCCCGTTGAGCCCTGTCAGTGACCATCTTGGGGTGATCATGGAGCTGGACCTTCAAACTAGCCCCATTGAAAYGRACGCCCTTTGACTTAGGGATCATTTAGTTTATTTTGCCTAACCTRTGACCTACCCTAAAGGAAACTCAAGGGATGAGGATTATAGGCATTCCTTTGTTGTCTGTATTTATTTTACCTTTTMCAATTTTGCATGACTAGGAAAAACATGTCGACTTTGCTTTATTTCTGTTGTAGGAAAATCGCATTATCCTTATTTTGAAATTAAATGAAGTAGGATCTTCCACAGATCATTATGAAATTCAACTAAAATCGTATATTTTTGAACTTAGTACCTTATGATAATCTTAGAACACTCATCTGGAGTGGTTAGAATCTATGTAATACCTGAGATTTATTTCATTTTTACAAATTTTATATAATTATATAATTTATATTCTAATCCACTAATTAGATATATTCATGATTATTAGTGGTTTGATTATTTTGCCGTGGAAGGACTTGAAGGCCGTAATGTTCGATGTGCCAATTAGAAATAAATTATTATTTCTCCGAATGGTTATTTATTTGTGCATTATTGTGTAAGTATATTTATTTAAACGTGAAATTATATTAGTTTAATTTAATTAGAATTTTTGGTTAATTAATTTATAGTTGACCCATTAGAGTCCGTTCTCTTCTTATTCAAACCCTAAAACCAGATCTAGATTTCGATTTTAGGTCAAAAGAAAACTAATAGATCTTTATTTGGTTGGGCTTAGTTGGATAAGGGATAAAAAATGGCCCACAAAGTAATTTTGGTTAGGGTTAAGTTTAGTTAGAAAAAAAAAAAAAGAACTGATTTAATTAGAAGATGACTGTTCCAATTATCCACAATTAACTGTCGCAAAAAGAAGGTTATGTTTGGTCCTCCTAGTGAGTTATAGTTCTGTTTTGCCGGGTCTGGGGTGAAATCGTCCTTCCCAATAATATCTGCTATGAGGGCTCGTCGAATGATGAAGAAGGGTTGCACTGGCTACCTAGCTTCATTAGGCAAGATTCTTGAAACAGAGCTCTCGATCGTACAAATATCGGTTGTTTAAGAATATTTGGATGTGTTTTCAGATGACCGTCAAGGTTTACCACCGATAAGGGAAATTGACTTTGCCATTGACTTGGCGCCTGGAACGGCACCGATCTCTAGGGCACCATATCGAATGGCTCCTGCGAAACTTAAGGAGTTGAAGGAGAAATTACTTGATCTTATGGATAAGGGTTTCATCCAACCTAGTTTTTCACCATGGCGTGCGCCTGTGCTGTTTGTAAAGAAGAAGGGTAGATCGATGAGGTTATGTATAGATTACAGAGAGTTCAACAAGGTGACGATAAGGAATAGATACCCATTGCCAAGGATCGATGATCTGTTTAATCAACTTCAGGGGGGATATTTTTCCAAATTGACCTAAGATCTGGCTATCATCAGTTGAGAGTCTGAAATGATGACATTCCTAAGATCGCATTTCGAAATCAGTATGGGCATTATGAATTTTTGGTGATGCCATTTGGGTTGACCAATGCACCTGCTGCATTTATGGATTTGATGAGTCGAATCTTTAAGGAGTATTGAATCAATTTGTCATAGTCTTCATCGATGACATATTGTTTTACTCTCGATCGCATGAAGAGCATTTGAGAAAGGTACTCCAGGTGCTTAGAGTCGAGAAGCTCTTTGCAAAATTTAAGAAGTACGAGTTCTGACTTGATAGCGTGCCATTTCTAGGGCATATTGTGTCCAAGATCGCAGTGGACCGAGCAAGCTTGAGGCGGTCCGAGATGGCCAGCACCTACCAAAGTCGGTAAGGTTCACAGGTTCCTTGGGTTAGCCAGTTATTACTGGAGGTTTGTGGAAGGGTTTTCCAAAATTGCCTCTCCTATGACCCAGTTGACCAAGAAGAAAGTGAAGTTTCTGTGGAATGGGGATAGTGAGTGCAATTTTGAAGAATTGAAGGGACGATTGACAACTGCTCCAGTTTTGAAATTCCACAAGGTTGTAAAGGGTTCGTAATTTATAGTGATGCTTCGATGAAAGGATTGAGTTGTGTCTAGATGCAACATGGCAAGGTGATTTCTTTTGCCTCAAAACAATTGAAGGAGTATGAGAAAGACTATCCAGTGCATGATCTGGAGTTGGCTGCCGTTGTTTTTGCGTTGAAGATCTGGAGGCATCATCTGTATGGGGCAAGGTGCGAGATTTTCACTGACCATAAGAGTCTCAAATACTTTTTCAACCAGAAGGAGTTGAATATGAGGCAACGGCGATAGTTAGAACTTGTGAAGGATTACGATTGTGTGATAAATGTTCACACGGGTAAGGCTAATGTGGTGGCAGGTGCGCTTACCAGGAGGAATCATGGAGCCATGCTACTTTGTGAGTCTGTTAGAAACCGCTGTTGGTAGAGATTCGAAAGCTCGACTTGGAAATAGTTTCGCAAGATATATCAAGCTATTTCACGAAGATGACTCTTGCACCCACTCTCCTTGAGAGGATCAGGGATGTGCAGATGGATGATCATCTGGTGTTGAAATGGCGAACAGAAGTTGCGGAAGGAAAACATTTGGACTTTGTAATCACTGTTGATGGAGCCCTTTGGTATGGCATTAGACTTGTGGTTCTAAATGATAAGGGTTTAAAGGAGGAGATCTTGAGATAAGCTCATAACATTCCCTATTTGATTCACCCAAGAAGTACGAAGATGTATCAAGATTTGAGGAAGCATTCTTGGTGGGTTAGTATGAGCCATAATGTAGCAGAGTTTGTTTAGCGTTGTCTTACCTGCCAGCAAGTTAAGGCTGAACATCAACGATCCTCTGGTCTTCTACAACCTCTTATGGTTCCAAAATGGAAATGGGAGCGCATTGGCATGGCTTTTGTTGTTGGCTTGCCTAGGACGAGGAAGGGATATAATGCTATTTGGGTGACTGTGTATCGTCTTACAAAGTCAACACACTTTTTGCCTGTTAAGACTACCTATAGTATGGAGAAATATGCAGAGTTGTATGTGGCTGAGATTGTCAGACTTCATGGTGTCCCACTRACCATTGTATCCGATTGTGACCCAAGGTTTACTTATGCATTGTGGAAGAGCTTGCATAAGGCTATGGGTACTAGATTGAATTTTAGTACCRCTTTTCACCCACAAACAGGCGGACGGACCGAGAGGACGAATCARATCTTGGAGGATATGTTGAGAGCTTGTGTGATTGACTTTCGAGGAACTTGGGATGAATTCCTTCCTTTGGTGGAATTTTCCTATAACAATAGCTATYARGCTAYTATTGGTATGGCCCCTTATGAGGCACTTTACGGAAGGAAGTTCAGGTCACTAGTTCATTGGGATGAAGTTGGTGAGAGGAAGTTGTTGGGTCCTGAGAGGTAGTTGAAAAGATTCGWCAACAGATGAGAACTGCTCAGAGTAGACAGAAGAGTTATGCGGATAGGAGAAGAAACAGCTGAAGTTTGAAATTTAGGACAAAGCCTTCTTAAAGGTGGTRCCTATGAAGGGGATTATGAGACTTGGGAAAAAGAGGAATTTGASCCCCTAATTTGTTGGACCTYTTGAAGTTCTCGATAGGGTGGGTGACTTAGCCTATCRRTTTGCCTTGCCACCAACCCTATCAGGGGWACATAATGTGTTTCAYGTTACCATGCTATGGAAATATGTTTCAGATCCCTCCCATATTCTCAATTATGAAGCGTTGAATCTTCGTGAGAACCTATCTTACAAAAAGATGCCAGTGAAAATATTGGAAAGAGTGGAAAAAGTATTGAGGAGGAAGGCRATAGCRCTAGTTAAAGGTCTTTGGAGGAATCATGCAGTTGAAGAGGCTACTTGGGAAYGATAGGAAGAAATGCGTGATAAGAACCTGCACTTGTTCGGTGAGTCCTAAATTTYGAGGAGGAAATATAGTTTATGTGGTAGGGTATTGTAATACCCGGAATTTTACTTTTTACAAATTTTGTATGTCTTATGATTTTGGGTGCCAACTAGAGTTGGATAATTTTCTATACAGTTATTATTTAATTGTACGTTTAATAAGTACGAAATTTTCGTATTTGTCGGATTAGGGTCTTTGGTTGGTTAGTGGCTCGACTTGTTAGGCTTATTCATTTCTCACTCGAAAAATAAATTTTTGTCGAAAGAAAAGCTCGTAGAATTTAATTTAATGGACTGGATTGGTTATGAAATGGTAAGGCCCGAAGGACTTGGATTAGGGCCCAAGTTTGAAAAAAAAAAAAAAAAAGGAGGGGGGAGGCCCTAACCTTTCTTCTTTTTCCCCTTGTCGCCGCACCATTGCCATTTGGCACTGTTCATCTTCTCCTTGCTCCATTTTTTCGATCGTCGTCGCTGCCACCGTCGCCATCGCCAGACACTGGCCTCATCTCTCTTCCTTCTCCTCTCTTTTTCTTCTCYCTCTCTCTTCCTTCTCTCCCTCTACTTGCTAAGAAAGCTGCCTGAAGCTTGGCAATTTCACTGTCCAGATCCACTCGGGATCTCTTGCCCACGCTGTTGCTTGGGGACATCCCCGCTCGCAGCACGCATCTTGTTGACTCATCAACCTCCATTGCTCGGAACCGCGACCAGATTTCAAAGCCGCTCACAACACAAATAAACGCGACTCAACCGGAGTTCTTTCTACTCCAATCACTCGATGAAGTTCGCAATCCTTSTTGTTGTTCAAATTTGTAGGTCTAGGTTGCTGGCTGTCGGGTTCTCTCTGTGCATCGTTGCGACCAGAGATCCACTCATATACTGCTTGAAGACTCGATTTTGAGTGGAGMTCGCTGACAACAACTCTCTCTCTGCTCATCGATCTCCAAGCTTGCCGGTCGTCGCTTTGCCCGGATCTGCCATTTTCTTCTTCTCTGCTCGATCATATATCCTCTGTTCACCAGTTGCCATTTTCCATTTGCCATCCAGAAAAGCCTGATCAATCCAGCAGCAGCACGRAGGTTGAGTCCTCAGCTTGCTGTYGCYGGTTTCTTCATCTCGCCAKCCAAATCTTAGGATKTCMGGCAATTGATAGATTTTCAAAAATTGATTTCAAACAGAAATTCTGGAAATTTGTCCAAAACTATTAATCGCCCAGACTACCAGACGCGCAGGCGACCAAGCACCCAGACGCCCAAGCAACCAAGCGCTCCGATGCCAGGCGACGGAGCACCATGCGCAACCGAGGCTGTGGCACGTGCACTACCTGAGGGCATGCCCCTGGCGCAATACCACTTCCGCGACACTTAGAGTTTGTCGATTTAAAGGTGAAAATACTGTTATTCGATTTTGGAACTTGATGACTTATATAATTATGTCCTATAATGAAATTGTGGGAGAACATATATTAGGTTTAATACCCGATCTAAGAATGAGTTTAAATTGTACAAAGAGTGTGGTTGGACTTAAAGATGTATTGTTTATGGTAGTGCCATTATCAATTATTGAGAGGGGTAAAAAGCTATAAAATTAATTGTACCTTTAAGAATGTGATAGTTTGGTGATGTGGGAATTAAGTACRAATTTAAATTRGCAAATGATGTTCGTGGAATAAGTGTTAAATGTTTAAGCGTGGACAATTGTATTAAAGGGATTTTCTTTTGTAATCATAATTAGGTCATTGTCGAGCACATTGACGTTAAGAGCAGTCAAGGGATTCCGATTTGCAATATTAAATAAGAATTTTAACGAAAAGGACTCCAAGTAAGTAAATTCTTACATTCTCATTAATGCATATGTATTGTTGTGATAATTAAATTTCTCTTAGGTAAATTGAATGTGTATTGAGTATGAGTTCTATGTAAGTAAATCCCCATACCCGCCTACCTTTTTCGTTGTGTGTTATGTGGTGRCGGTATTGGATTATGTTATGAAATGTGTTATGATTGCATTGAATGATTTCACGTAACATGTATTTCGTACTATCATCATGTTGAATGGTGTTTATATATGGTTTTATGTAGTTTATCTCATGGGCATGTAGTTATAGTATTCTACATCATTCCTGGCATGAGCCATTTGTATGTTTAGAATGCAAATGTTTTAGGAAGATAAAATTTTGAAAGGGAATGAAATTTTATAAATGAATTATGTTCAGGAAAATATTAAGATTTTGGAAAGGGATGTAAACCTAGCCATGAAAGATGTGAGTGGGAAATGGGGCATGAGGAACCGACTCGCTCGACCTAACCCTTTTGGGAGGTAGGGAAATAAGTAATGTTCACCTCTTGGGAGGTGAAAAGATGAAAGGAAAAGTTAAGTGATATTAACCGTATTACGGTTCTACCGGTAGGAAATGTGATTAGGTTCCAAAGAATAATGACCCACTGTAGGCTTAATGGCTAGGTGCTACACTAAGTGAGCTCACGACTTTAATGAAATCAAAAGGTTTTACAAAGTTGAAATGGAAATTTATGAAAGTATTTGGAAAGTTTTATTGAGGGAGTGAACTATGGATTCATAACATATAGTACATTTCACATACATTCATGCATGGGATTTGCTTACTGAGCTTTATAGCTTATTCTATTTCCTTCATTCTGCATTTCAGGTGATGCATAGCCAGAGGATGTGTGGAGGTCACTTGTGGGCAAGCTTTGATACCCTGAAGCATTATACAAATAAATTTTGCTGAATAAGGTAGATGGTTGTCTAGAGAGGTTTTAGGTATTGTTCAAGATATTTCTTYATTTGTTTAACTAATTGTRTTTTAAATTCTTTCAAGTTTCGTAAATTTCAATTTGGTAAATGTTAGGTTGGTAATGGATGGTTGGAATACAATATTTATTATTTTGGATATTTGTTGGGTTGGAATGCGTGTGGTTACAGGTATTGAAAATGCTTGAGGACTTTGAATATATACAGGGGTAGTTGTTGGAATTATAGAGAAAACTCTGCCGAAATTTTTATAAACCTTTTTAGACAAGTGTTCATATTTCTATTGTTTTCCTATAGTATTGATATGATTATGAGGAAGGTCAGTAATACTCTCAGCTTAGGACAGTTCCTAATCTGGGGGTGTTACATATGATTTTGGATAAATAATCAAATTTACATGTTCATTCTAGCTAAGGCCTTTATTATGTGCATCCAAGGCTAAATTATTGGATTATTGTAGGAAATATTTGGAAGGTTCGTTATGAACATTCTCTTTGTAATTAAACTAGGACATTTGGTACATTGACATTATGAGCGGCCAAGGGACTTCTCTTTGCATTTAAAGTAGAATTCTAACGTTTAGGACTTCAAGTAAGTAAATTCCTGCAATTCTCATTAATTGCAATTCATATGTTCGTGGTTATAATTGGATCGTTTTATGTGATATGTTTATGGTTTATTTCGAGTATSTGAACTTTCTACTTGGTGACATATTAGGTAGTGTAAGTTCAGATTAATGTGGGCCATATCATGAGAATGTAGTTTATAGTATTTTACATCATTTCCTGGCATGAGTCATAATCGTGCATTTTAGAAGGTAAAGATTCTAAGAAATGAAGTTTGGGAAAAGAAATGGGATTTTATGGGTAAATGATTTTCCAAAACCTTACAGATTTGGAAAGGGGTGTAAAGCTTAAACCATGAAAGATGTTAGTGCGAAATAGGGCGTGAGGGACCAGCATACCCAACCTAACCCAACGCTCTTGTAGGGTGGGAATTCATATATTTTTCACCTCTTATGAGGTGATGTTCAGGAAAAGATTTAGTATGTAAACTGCTTTGCGGTTCTACTGGTAGAATGTGACCAAGTTCCAAATAAAAATTGCCCACTGCGTAGGTTAATGGTTAGACAATACACCAAGTGCGGTCACGATTTGAAATGAAAGTTTTTGGGAAAATTTTGATGAAATGGAAATGTTTGGGAAGTTTTATTGAGGAAGTAAAAGTCTGAAATTTATGATATATAATGCATTATACATACATTCATAAGTGGGATTTGCTTATTGAGCTTTGTAGCTCATTACATTTCCCTCGTTTTGCATTTCAAGCGATGAGTAGCCAGATGGTGCATGGAGGTCCCTTGCGTGCAAGTTTTGATACTCGGGAGGTTTTTTTTTGAGTAAATTTTAATAAATAAGGGAAATAGTTAAATAGAGTAATTTTTACGTATWTGTTTACTATTTTATTGATTTATTCATTCTTTCATTAGTTCTTCCAAGGTTTCTGCTGAATTTCAAATACATAGGCATTTAGTTGGTAAATGATTTCGGGATAGAAGTTATTTCAATATTGAGTGTTTGTTGGGTTTTTGAAGTTATTATATATGAGTATTCGAAATGTTTGTGGAACTTTCTATTTGCATACAAGGGTAAATGTTGATATTACAGAGGAAACTCTGCCAAAATTTTTATAAAGCTTTGATATTAAAATATTCAAATTTTTATTTTCCACAATTTTCCCAATATAAAAGTGGGTAAAGTTGGTTACATTCTCGGATTAGGACAGTTCTAATCTGTAGGTGTTACACTTACTCTTAGTAGTTTGATTATTATTGACATGGAATTTAAACTCGAAAATTATCGGTTAATATCACCCATAGGAAAAATGATGAATGGATTAATGGTGAAAACCTATGTTAAATAAATGTATTTGGTTAAACAAATTTCAGATGAATATTCTTTGTGTAATAATATTACGATACTTTTGGCATATTGATGTTGTGGGTAGCCAATGCACTCCCTTAGCGACTTAAAGTAACCAAATCTACTAAGGACTTCAAATAAGTAAATCTCTTTCTTTAATGTAAGTGAATTCCCACATCCCCATTAGTTACGATGTATGTGTTTTTTTTTTTTTTTGTGATGATTTGATTTCTCTTATGTGAATTGAATGTGAATTCAAGATTTATATTGAAGTATGTAAGTAAAATTCTACATCTTCATTTGTTATGGTGCGTGGGTATTGTTGTATTAATTGAATTTTCTTATGTGATGTGATTGATGGTTTATTTCAATTGTGTAAATGTACTATTGGTTGACATGTTGGAAACTTTAAAGTTAAAAGTTCATGTGGTCCATGATCATGAGCACAGTTTGCAGCATTTTGCACCACTCTTTGGTATGGGCATAATCATATATCCATGAAAGCAAATGTTTTAAAGTATGAAGTTTGGAAAAATGTGATTTTAAATGTTGAATTCTTTCCAAATGTAAGGAATTTGAGAAAGAGGTGTAATACATGAAAGGGCAAGGGAATGTAATACCCCGAGATTTAGTTTCTTTTTTCTTTTTCGACATAAACTATAATATAATGAGATATATATATATATATATAATATAGTATATTATATATATATACAGGATATATACAATTTATTGTTTCCTAATCCACCAATTCGATTGAGAATTCCATGATTGTTAGTAAATTGATATTTTCACGGTGAAAGGAACTTAAGAGGCGTAACGTTTGATGTGCCAATCAGAAATAAAATAATTATTTTATTAATTTATTATTTGTTATGCAATTAGTATTGAGTGAGTAAGTTTATTTAAAGGTGAAAGTTTTTTTACTTTAATTAGAAAGTCTTAGTTAATTAATTTAGACTTGACCCCTTAGAGCCCGGCCTCGTTCTTATTCAAATCTAAAATCAGATTTGGAGTTTCGATTTAGGCCAGAAGAAAACTAATAGATTTTTAATTTAGTTTAGGCTTAATGGTTAAGTAATAAAAAATGGCCGACAAAGAAATTTTAGCTAGAATTAAATTAGCTTTCAAAAAAAAAAAACTATACTATTTAAAGATGAAGATTACTATTCATCTTTTTCCCAAAAGAAAATCCTAAACCTAAAACCTCCCCACCATAGCCGCCAACCACCCGGGGGCCTTCCTCCCTTTTGCTCTCCACTGATACCGGCCTTCACACCTCTTTCTCTCTCTCTCTCTCCTCTCCCTCTTCTCCTACGAATGCTGAACTCCAGGCTCATTTCCTCGTTCTTATGTCGTAGTGACCAGGTGGGTCCAGAAGCAACCAGGCGCGCCCAAGCGCCAGATGCCCGGACGACCAGACGCCCAGTAGACCAGGCACCCCCGACGCACCAGGGCGCGCCCAGGCCGACCTGAGACCAGACAAAAAGGCACAACCACAGGCGGCCCAGGCACGTTGCGCCGTCTCTCCTTCGAAGTCAGTAGCACACGCGCGCAGCATCGTGGTGGGCGAACCAGAATTGCCGTTTCGGTTACGCTCCGAAGTGTATTTATTTCCCGAGCATAGATGACGCTATTACACCTTAGACTCGATACCGCCACCTAGGTTCGGGATTCGGGATGTGAAATTCCTTAGTTCCTTTATAAATTACCGAATGATCTAGATTTTGCATTATGTAATAATACTTAAAGGAAAAATAGGAAATATGTTTAATAAATTTAAATTAGTACGATTAGGTAACAAGGATTGATATAATTTAGAAATATATGGAAATATAATTTTAGCCGAAATTAGGAATGTAGGATAAAATAATGTATAATTGTGGATGATGATTATTATTGTTTAATTTTAAGAACAAATTAAAGAGTCATGGAAAATTAACTTGTAACTATTAGTAGTTCCGATTTTTATTGACGTGGAAATTCATTCTCGAGAAATGTTGGTTAAGGTCACCATAGGAAAACGGATGAAGTATTAAGAGGTAAACACCTGTATAAAATGAATGTGTTTGGTTTAAACAAGTTTCAGACAGATGAATCTTTGGTGCTAAAAATGTTAGGAATACGTATGGGCCACATTAAAGTTGTGGACAACCAAGGCCGACCCCACCAACACAAACTGCCAGCCGCTAGCGAAAGTTGTAACACTCCAAATTAGGAACTTTTATCTCATAACTCGAGAAATGTCACCCCATTTACTCACTAACAGAAGGTGGGAAGCCTAACAGAAATTTTAAACCAAAAAAAGAAATATTTAATAGTAAGCAAAAACCATTCTAGTCAACAACCATCTTAATCCGTAACATTCATTTAAATTAACTTCAGGGTATCTTGGTCTACCCACAAGCGACCTCCTCGCACTATCTAGCTACATATCACCTGAAATGCAAGATGAGGGAAATGGAATGAGCTATAAAGCCCAGTAAGTAATTCTCATACATAAATGCATGAACATGCCCTACATGTCATGAGATATAAAATTTCATCTTTTTAATGAAAACTTTCAAATCATTTTCTTGTATAACCTTTCCACAAAATCTTTCCTTTCAAAATTCAAGAACTTTGTAAAAAACTTTCATTTCATTACATTCATGAGCTCACTAGAGCGTGACGCCTAGCCATTAAGCTCTACAGTGGGCCATAGTTATTTGGAACCTGATTACATTTCTACCGGTAGTACCACAAAGCGGTTAACTTACCTTTACTTTTCCTTTCATCTTTTCACCTCCAAAGAGAGGAACATTACATTCTTCCCTACCCTCCAAAGAGGGTAGGGTCGGGTGCGCCGGTCCCCCATGCCCCATTTCCCACTCACATCTTTCATGGCTAGTTTTACACCCATTTTTCAAAATCCTTAACGTTTGGACATCATTCATCATAAAAATAACATCTTTAAAAATTTCATTCCTCAAAACATTTACTTTTCCAAATTTTATTCTTTAAAAACATTTCCTTTCTTGAATGTATGATTATATCCATAYAAGAGAATATGCAACTATTGCAATCTACATGCTTATAGACCACACGAACCCTTAACTTAAAATTTCTAACAAGTCAATGAGTAATAAAATTCACATACTTGAAGTAATATCACATTATAACACGTAAGAGCAATTATCAATTCACATTCAATTCACATAAGAAGATTCAATCATAATAACAATACACTTGTACCATAATTAATGAGATTGTGGTGATTTCCAAAAATTCACTTCATCCATTATGAGTTCACATTCAATTCACATAGAGATTCAATCATGATAAAAACACACCTGCATCATCACTAAATGAGAATGTCGGAATTTACTTACATAGAACTCATAGACAACACATCCACTTCATCACAAAGGAATTTGGAAACATATATGCATTAATGGAATGTGAGAATTCACTTACCCAGAGTCCTTTACGTTACAGGGTTCTTATTTGAATTGCGAAGTAAAATCCCTCGACTGTTCTCAACGTTAAGGCACTTGAAACGACCTAATTTTGATTACAGAAGGAAAGTCCATTTATTCCAAGGATGTCATTTGCCAATTTATTAATCCATATTTAGTCCCCATATTACCAATTGTCACGTTTTTTTAAGATTACAATTTAAACTCCTTAGCTCGAGTATTACCTAATCTACGTTCTCCCACAATTTTACTTTAAGATATAATTTCATAGGTTATAAATTTTAATATTAATTAATAATATTTTCACTTTTTAAGTCCACAAAGTTCAAGTGTCTCGGGAAATGGTTTTGGGTTCTCGAGCGTCTAGGCATTAGGGCGTCTCGGCGTCTAGGCGCCTGGGTGTCTGGGCGTCGGAGCATCGGTAGTACCCATTAAGTAAACATAATGGTGTTACACTCTAGTGAGCTCACGAAAATAATGGAACGAAAGGTTTTTACAAAGTTCTTGCATTTTTAAAGGAAAGATTTTTTGGAAAGGTTATACAAGAAAATGATTTGAAAGTTTTCATTAAAAAGGTGAAATTTTATAACTCATGACATGTAGGGCATGTTCATGCATTCATGCATGAGATTTACTTACTGGGCTTTATAGCTCATACCATTTCCCTCATCTTGCATTTCAGGTGTTGTGTAGCCAGATAGTGCGAGGAGGTTGCTTGAGGGCAAACTAAGATACCYTGAAGTTAATTTAAATGAATGTTACGGATTAAGATGGTTGTTGACTAGAATGGTTTTTGCTTACTATTAAGTATTTTTTTTGGTTTAAATTCTGTTGGGCTTCCRCAAATTTGTGTTAGTGAGTAAAAGGTGACATTCTCGGGTTAGGATAAAGTTCCTAATCTGGTGGTGTTACAAAAGTAAACAAATTTACTAAGGACTATAGGTAAGTAAATTCTCACATTCTCATTAACGGATATGTATGGTTGTTATAATTAAATTACTCTTAGGTGAATTGAATGTGTATTGAATTTGAGTTATATGTAAGTAAACTCTCGCATTCTCCTTAACGTATATGTGTTGTTGTTATTACATCTAAGTTCTATGTAAGTAAATTCTCACATTCTCATTAACGCATATGTATTATTGTTATAATTAAATTGCACTTAGGTGAATTGAATGTGTATTGAATCTGAATTCTATGTAAGTAAATTCTCACATTTTATTAATGCGCATGAATGGATGTATCTGAATATCTTTAGGTAGATTAATGTGTTGGATATGAGATTTCTATGTAAGTAAACCTCCATACCCGCCTATCTCTTTTGTTGTGTGTTATGTAGTGGCAGTATGGGATTATGTTATGAAATATGTTGATTGTGTGGAATGTTTTTACGTGTTTCATATCTTGTACCATTATTATATCCAGTGCCATGTTAATTACGATTGTATACATTTCATGTCATGGGCATGTAGTTAGTGATCTATATCATTCCTGGCATGAGCCATTCATTCACTGAATGGTTTAGGAAATGAAATTTTGAAAGGGAATGTATTTTATAAATTGTAGCGTGTTTAGGAAAATATTAAAGTTTTTGGAAAGGTGTGTAAAACTAGCCATGAAAGATTTGAGTGGGAAATGAGCCATGGGGGACCGGCGCACCGAACCGACCCTCTAGGAGGGAGGTAATGATTCACCTCTAGGAGATGAAGAGATGAAAGGAAAAGTAAAGGAATGTAACCGCTTTGCGGTTCTACCGGTAGAAATGTAATCGGGTTCCAAAGAACAAATGGCCCACGCAGCTTAATGACTAGGTGTTATACTCAATGAGCTCACGAATGTAATAAAAGGAAATGTTTTACAAGTTATACATTTTGAAAGCAAAGATTTTGTAAAAAGGTTACGAAATGGAAATGTTTAGAAAGTTTTCATTGAAAAAGTGAAGTTTTATAATTCATGACATGTAGAGCATGTTCATGCATTCATGTATGAGATTTACTTACGGGGCTTTATAGCTCATTCCATTTCTCTCATTTGCATTTCAAATGATGTGTAGCCCGATGGTGTGAGGAGGTCGCTTGTGGGCAAACCATGATACCCTGAAGTTAATTTAAATGAATGTTATGGATTAAGATGATTGTTGACTAGAATGGTTTTTGTTTATTATTAAGTATTTCTTATTTGGTTTTAAATTCTTTTGGATTTTCGCAAATTCATGTCAGTGAGTAAATGGTGACATTCCTGGATTAGGATAAAGTTTCTTAATCTGGAGGCGTTACAGGGAAATGGGGCATAGGGGATCAGCGCACTRACCTAACCTTCTTGTAGGGCRGAAATGTATGTAATGTTCACCTYTTTTGAGGTGAAAGTGAAAGGAAAAAATTAAGTAATGTTAACCGCTTTATGGTTTTACTGGTAGAATGTAATCGGATTTCAAATAATAATTGCCCACTATAGAGCTTAATGGCTAGGTGTTACACTAAGTGAGCTCAAGATTTGAAAAGGAAATTTTTGAAAAGTTTTGACGAAATGAATTTTTGAATTTTATGACAAAGAAGTGAATTTTTGAACTTCATGACATATAGTGCATGATACATGCATTCATGCATGGGATTACTTACTGAGCTTAGTAGCTCACCCCATATTCCCTTATTTTATGTTTCAGGTGATGACTAGCCAGATGGTGTGTGGAGATCGTTTAGGAGCAGGCTTTGATACCCAAGAGTCATTCGTGCTAATTAAATTTTCTATTGATTTATGAACCTATTAAATACTTAAAACTTCTACTCTTTTTATTTCAAAATCTTYCGCTAAATTTTAAATTTATGACTATTTTGTTGGTAAATTATATTATTGGGGTTTGAAGTGATTTCATTATATGAGGAGTATTAGAAATATTAGGTGTGAAATTTTCTGATTGTATATAGGGGGAATATGTTGATATTATAAAGGAAACTTTGCAGAAATTTTTATAAATCCTTTTTAAAATTTAAGATTTTTATTTTCCCAATTTTAGAAATCTATGTAAGGGTAAAATTGGTAACATTCCCAAGTTAGGATAGTTTCTAATCTAGRGGTGTTATAATGTAAGAGTAATAACATGTTTGAATATAACTTGTATAGTGCATTAAGGATGCCAAGATAGACCAGAAGCAGATCCCAACAACTGGCTTCGGGAGTTTAGATGAACCTAGAGGCTGAAGCTCGAGCACCAAAATGAACATCGGCACCTTAATTGGACACAGCAATTATCCGCACCTAGATCGCTTAGAATGATAGTCGAATAAGCACTGGAATGTGGAAGCTCACGTCGATTAGTGAACCAAGACGACAATGAGGCTTTAGAAAGATTTTTAAAGTTTCGACCTCCACAATACTTTGGCGAGGCTGAACAGGAAAAAAAGGATGAAAGGTGCTTGGAACAACTTGATGATATATATTAGACCCTCCAATACCTTGATGAGCAAAAAGTACTATTTTCGGCCTTCCGAATCTAAGGTCCGGCTAAGGAGTGGTGGGTCAGGACCAGTGAAGCCTGGACAAGAATAGCATAGACAGGACACGAGAAAACTTTATAGAGCCGTTTCGCGCGGAATTTGTCTCGAGATGGATTCGGGGCAAAGGGAAGATCAATTTCAGACCCTTCAGGGCCTAAGATTAGTATCTTAGTGGTAACTGAATTTTGAAGGCTATCCAAATATTGTCTGCGTCTTATTGATACAGATAAAACAAGATAAGCAGTTCATTACTATGGGCATTAGCCTCATATACTCCTACCACTTATACAGCAGCAGTCGAGGCTACTATGTGCATGAAAGCAGTGACCGAATGCTACAACTGAGATGATCATATCAGGTATTGAGTAATCAAGCCTACAAACTCCCTAATGGAGGTAAGTGGTCAAGATTAAGTAAGAAACTGAATCGAGAAGAACCTACAGCTACGAGGAACGGATAGAAAAACGTTCTATCTGATCACTGCAAGAGATCGGGAGATATAGAATGTAATACCCAGGATATTACTTCTTTCATTTTTATGAATTTTGTATGATCATATGAATTGCATGCCAACTAGGGTTTGATAATTTTCTATGCGATCATTATTTAATTGTACGTTTAACTAAGTACGAAATTGTCGCGTTAATTGAATTAGGGTTTTGGTTAGTTAGTGGCTCGACTTGTTAGGCTTATTCGTTCCTCATTCGGAAACTAGATTTTGACCAAAAGGAAAGCCCGAAAAATTTAATTCATTGGGATGGATTGGTTGTGGGATGGGGAGGCCCAAAGTATTGGGTTAGGGCCCAAGTTTGGGGGGGGGGGGAAAAAACCCTAATTAAACCTAGCAGAACTTTTCTTCTTCTTTTCTATCCACCTCTTCCGCCGTCGCCTTACATTGCTGCTACCACCCCTCCCCACCGCACATACCGCTTCACCTCTCCCTGCTGATATTGCTGGACTTCCTCATCGTCTATCCAGGTCCCCACCGCCTTGACGCCGATCTCATCTCTCTCGCTCTATTTTGTCATCGTGCCTTCGCCACCCTATCTGCTAGTAGATCTACCATAGTCGATCGCTCTTCTCTCTTTCTTTCTCCCTCGTAACCTAGTCCGAACACCGAGCGGTGCGTCTTCACTGCACACATAGCAGACCTGTTCTGCCTGCTGATCGTCGACTTTCAGATCTGTCGCACGTCATCCCGCGGTGCTTCTGCCAGGACACCGCTCTCGTCGCCGTTCACTACTCGAAGAACATCGACTCAGCTAGCTTGCAACTCATCAACTTCCAGGCGACCTGATCTGTTTGACGGTGCCTGTGCCTGGAGTTGCTACCCGTCCAGATCGGGACTTCACAGCTTAGCTCACTACTCAGACCTGCTGTTCACCACCGTCGTTCAAACCAGGTCATCGGTGCTAGTGATTTGCACAGTTCTGCCTGGACGCCGCTCGAGCTATTCACCACCGAACCAGAACAGTCCACATCAGATCTATCTGCCGAAAGAGCTGCTGTTCACAGTCCAGTTTCTGTTCCGGTAGGTAGGTTTTCGGCCAGAAGCAGTAAAGCTAATCAGACACCCAGCAATCAAGCGCCCAGGCACTTAGGCCATCAGGCGCCTAGGTAACTGAGCGCCCAGATGTCTCGGCCACCAGATGCCCAGGTAACCAGGCACCGTGCGTGACAAGGGCTGCTGCGCGCGTGCTACTTGAGCACACGCCTGGGTGCAATGTAGCTTCCGCGACACTTAGAGTTTGTCGATTTAAAGGGAAAATATTGTTATTCGATTTTAGAAATTTAATGACTTATGTAATTATGTTCGATAGTGATAATTGTGGGAGAACATAGATTAGGTTTAATACCCCATCTAAGAATGAGTTTAATTTGTATGAAGAATATGTTTTGACTTAGAAATGTATTGTATTTGGTATTATCATTATCAAATTTTGAGAAGGGTAGGAAGCCATGCAATAAGTTATAACTTTAAAAATGTGATAGTTTTTCGATGTTGGTATTAAGTACAGGTTAATATTGGCAAATGACATTCATAGGATAAGCGTTAAATATTTTAAGGTTGATCAATCGTGTTAAATGAATTTCCTTTCTTGTAATAATAATTAGGTCATTTTTGGGCACATTGACATTAAGAGCAGTCCAGAGACTCCGCTTTGTGATTTGAATAGAATTTTAACGTTAAGGATTCCAAGTAAGTAAATCCCCATACCCATCTACTTATTCAGTTGTGTGTTATGTGGTGATTATATTGGACTATGTTATGTAATATGTTATGATTGTGTTGGATTATTTCATGTAAGGTGTTCCTACTATCAATGTATATGCTTAAATACGGATTTATGTAAATCATGTCATGGGCATGTAGTTATAGTATTCTATATCGTTTCTACCATGAGTTATCCGAGCATTTAGAAAGCGAATGTTTTAGGAAATAAAATTTGAAAAGAAATTGAATTTTATAAATGAATTATTATCAAAAATGTTTAGATTTTGGAAAAGAGTGTAGACCTAGCCACGAAAGATGTGAATGGGAAATGGGGCATGGGGGACCGGCACACCCGAGCTAACCCTCTTGTGAGGTAGGAAGATAAGTAATATTCACCTCTTTGGAGGTGAAAAAGATGAAAGAAAAATTTAAAGTGATGTTAACGCTATGCGGTTCTATCGGTAGGAAATATAATCGGGTTCCAAAGAACAATGGACCACTGCAAGCTTAATGGCTAGGCGTTACACTAAGTGAGCTCACGACTTTAATGAGATGGAAAGGTTTTGAAAAGTTCTTACATTTTGAAATGGAGGTTTTATGGAAGTATTTGGAAAGTTTTGTTTGGGGAAGTGAAATTTTAATTGATGGTATATAGTGCATTTTACATATATTCATGCATAGGATTTGCTTATTGAGCTTTATAGCTCATTCCATTTCCTTCATTATGCATTTCAGGTGATACGTTGCTAGATGGTGCGTGTAGGTTGTTTATGGGCAAGCCTTGATACCTCGAAGTATTATTTTAAATAAATTTTAGTGAATAAGATAAATGGTTGAATAGAGAGATTTTATGTATTGTTTAAGTTATTTCTTTATTTATTTAACTATTCGTATATTAAATTCTTTCAAGTTTTGCAAATTTCAATTTTTGGTAAATGTTAAGTTAGTAGAAGATTGTTAGAATGGGAGATTCATTTATATTGGATATTTGTTAGGTTGGAATRTATGATATTTAGGAGTATTGAAAATGTTTGGGAACTTTTTGATTGTATAYAGGAAGTAGTTGTTGAAATTACAGAGGAAACTCTGCTGAAATTTTTATAGAACTTTTTAGACAAAGTATTTAGATTTTTATTTTCTATAGTAGTTGATATGAATATGAGTAAGGTCAGTAATACTCTCTCGACTTAGGACAGTTCTTAATTTGGAGGTGTTACAGTTTTGGTATCAGAGCATAGAGATTTAAAAATGATTTTCTGCATTTCATACAAAGATATTTATAATTTATGAGAGCTAATGGGTATCAAGCCGTGCCACAAGCTTCCCTTCCTGGACCATTTGGTAAGTTTACGTTTTGATTAAATTCTCGAATGATGTCAAATGTTAAGTACTATAAGTATGTTTTATTTATATTTTTTTTAATTTAGGGATGATGTATAATGTTCAATTTTTATAAACATATGCTTCGTCTGTGTATGAAGCTATTATACAAATAAATTTTTCTAGTTTAGTAATGGTTCATACTACGTATTGGCGAGCCCAAGATGAGGTGGTACAGCCCCAGGACGAAGGGGCAGGTTGTACCTGTGTTGCACAAGGAACTCCAATGACTATGGAGGCCTTTATGCAGGCAATGATTGTCTTCGGACAGGCTAGCTGTAATACCCGAGATTTCTTTTTATGGATTTTTTATTGATCGTGTGAATTTGTGTGCCAAATAGGGTTGGATAATTTTCTATGTGGTTATTATTTCAATAAATACAAAATTTTCGTATTTGTTAGGTTAGGGTCCTTGGTTAGTTAGAGGCTCGACTTGTTTAGCTTATTCGTTTTCATTCGGAAAACTAGAGTGTTATCGAAAGAAAGGCTCGTAGAATTTAATTTAATGGATTGGATTAATTTTGGCATAGGAAGGCCCGAAAGATTTAGGTTACGGCCCAAGTTAAAAAAAAAAATTCAATTAAATCTACTGTTCATCTCCTTCCCCAAAACCCTAACCAATCCTAAGCTGTCGCCGCTCCTCCCTCGCCGTCACCTCGACGTTTGCTCTCCTCTCCTCTCCTCTCCTCTTTTCTCTCTCTTTCTCTTTCTCATCTTTCCCTTTTCTCTCCCCTCCTCTTACTGTCGGCACTTAAAGTGGCCGCTGCTCATCGCTGCTTGCGATCTGCAGGCCACTCACCGCACCGGAGGTCCCCGCCAAATCTGAACCAGTCTTCATCAGCCCGACTCATACCAGCCACTAGATTAGCCGTTTGTAGGCTGCCGCATGACACCGCCATCAGGCTCCCATCGCGCGTTGCTACTGCTCTACCAGAACAATACAGGATGCCTTGTCTTCCCGAAAGCTAGCTAGATCAGCGCGTTATGCTGCCAATCTCCACTGCAGATGGCGATGTCGATTTGGTCGTGCCCTCTGAAACGCCGAGCGACCGATTGTAGGCCAAAAACGGAGGTTCTGGAAGGCGATTTCTAGAGTTGTGCAATCTTTCTCGCTTGCCGTCGCCATTGTTGCTCAGCAAGTTGCTGCTAAGCTGTTGTTGCTGGTGGTTGACTAACTTGGCCTGGTCAGCTAAGTTTCAGCTAGGAACAGGGACCTGCGAAGGCAATGGCTATTTTCCTCGCTTGCCCGTCGCCATTGTTGCTCAGCAAGTTGTTGCTGAGCTGTTGTTGCTAATGTCCAACTCCCTTGGCCTGGTCAGCTAAGTTTCGGCCAGGAATAGGGACCTTAGAAGGCAACGGGCGCCTAGCAGCATGCGCCCCAGACGCCCAGGCACTTTGGCAAATGAGCGCCCAGAAGCCCAAGAGACTAGGGTTGTTGCGCATGCGCTGCATGAGTACACACCCGAGGCGCAACGCCACTTTCACGACCCTTGGAGTTTGTTGACTTAAAAGGTGAAAATATTACTATTCGACGTTGAGAATTTATAATCTATGTAATTATGCCCTAAAGTGAAATTGTGCGAGAACATAGATTAAGTTTAACACCCGAACTAAGTAGATTAATTTATACCTTTAAGAACATGATAATTGGTGATGTGAGAATTAAGTATGAATTAAAAATTGAAAAATGACATTCATGGAATAAACATTGAATATCTAAGCTTAGACAATTGTACCAAATAGACTTTTCTTTTGTAATCACAATTAAGTCATTTTCGAGTGCATTAACGTCGAGAATGGTCGAGGGATTTCATTTTTGCGATTTAAATAAAAATCTTTAACGTAAAAATCACATATGGATTGATTTATCTAAATTCCTTTAGGTAAATTGTATGTGTTGTATATGAGGTTCTATGCAAGTAAATCCCCATACTCGCCTATCTCTTTTGTTGTGTGTTATGTGGTGGCGATATGGGATTGTGTTATGAAATGTGTTGATTGTGTGGAATGTTTTCACGTGTTTCATATCTTGTACCGTTGTTATGTGGAATGGTATGTTAAATATATTTGTATGCATTTCATATCATGGGCATGTAGTTATAGTATTCTACATCATTCCTGGCATGAATCATTCATACATTTAGAAGCGAGTGGTTTAGGAAATGAATTCTGAAAGGGAATGAATTTTATAAATGTATTATGTTCAGGAAAAACGTTAAGATTTTGGAAAGGAGTATAAACCTAGTCATGAAAGATGTGAGTAGAAAATAGGGCGTGGGGGACCGGCGCACCTGACCTATCGCTCTTGTAGGGTGGGAAATTATGTAATGTTCACCTCTTATGAGGTGATGTTCAGGAGAAGATTAAGTTATGTTAATCGCTTTGCGGTTCTACCAGTAGAAAACACTCAGTGAGCTCACAACTAGAATGAAATGAAAGGTTTTACAAGACGTACAATTTGAAAAGAAAGATTTATGAAAAGGTTATGAAATGGAAATGTTTAGAAAGTTTTCATTGAGAAAGTGAGATTTTATTATACATGATATGTAGGGCATATTCATGCATTCGTGCATGAGATTTGCTTACTGAGCTTTATTGTAACACCCGAGATTCCTTTTTATGGATTTTTCGTTTGATCGTGCGAACTTTGAGCCAAATAGGATTCGATAAAATTTTATATGTGGTTAATGTTTTATTTATACGTTAATATGTGCGGAATTATCGTGTTTGTCGGATTAGGGCCCTTGGTTAGTTAGAGACTTGACTCGTTGGGCTTATTCATTTTCATTCTGAAAATTAAATTTTTATCGAAAGAAAGGCCCGTTGAATTTAATTTAATGAATTGGATTATTTACGAATGGGAAGGCCCGAAAGATTTGAGTTACGGCCCAAGTAAAAAAAAAGAAAGAAGAAAAAATTAAAAAAAGAGAAAAACCTAAAAACCCTAGAATCTCCTTCTTCTTCTTCCTCACATGCCGCGCAGCCCAAACCAAATCCTAACTGCCGCCCCATTCTTGAAAACTCCCCTCCCCCCGCCGCATACACGCCGCCTCTTTCTTCTTCTCTTCTAGCCGCGATCCTTGCTACCTAGGCCGAGACTGATACTGCTCGTTGATCGCTCGTGATATGCTCCCTCGCGGTCCGTGATGTTGCTCGTCTGGTACGCGTGGGTGCCACCGTCTACTCGATCACGACCTGAGTTGCCATAGCAGCACAAAGATCGAATTTGCTGTGATTGCTCGAGAATCCTTTCCACGCACTTTGCTTGTCGAATCTTTGCGTGCTGCTCGCTTCAACCAGAAAGCCTTTGCCACTTGAATCGAAGCTCTACCAAGCGGCCAGCCGATCTGTGCGCATCACCGCTTCAACCCAGTCGTTCACTCGACCATCTGCGCACGCCACCAGCTACTCGTCTGCTGCTTGTGGTTTCACTAGAAAAGGGACTTTCCAGATCTGGAACCAGCAATAGCTTGGTACTGTTCGGTTGTTGCTCACCGACTCTCTTCCATCTCCAGTTCCTTCATCTCACTGACTAGACCTTGTGCCAATGCTGTTCTGCTCGTCGACGTAGTTCGCCGGAATTAGGCCTGTTGTAGGCCATTCATTGTTGGGTTCTTCTTTGGGCTGGCTGTTCACTAGTTTCAAGAGCTGGGAGTGCCCAGCAACAAGCGCCCAGCAAGCGCCCAGTGCTAGGCACTTGACTCCCAGACGCCCAGACACCCCAGAACCTAAAACCATTTCCCGAGACACTTGGACTTTGTGAGCTAAAAGGTGAAAATATTATTAATTAATATTGAAATTTATGACTTATGAAATTATATCCTAAAATAAAATTGTGAAGAACATAAATTAAGTTTAATACCTGAATGAAGGAGTTTGAATTGTACCCTTAAAAAGGCGTGATAATTAGTAATGTGGAGACTAAGTATGGATTAATAATTGGTAAATAACATTGTTGGAAGAAACCCTAAATATCTAAATTGGGACAGTCGTACTAAATAGACTTTCTTTCTATAATCACAAATAGGTTGTTTTGAGTGCTTTAAAGTTGAGAACGGTCGAAGGATTTTATTTTGCGACTTAAGTAAGAACCCTTTAACGTAAAGGAGTCCAGGTAAATAAATTCTCCCATTCCATTTACGCATATGATTGGATGTATCTAAATTCCTTTAAGTAGGTTAATGTGCTRGATATGAGATTGCTATGTAAGTAAATTCTCCCATTCCATTTATGCATATGATTGAATGTATCTGAATTCCTTTAAGTAGGTTAATGTGCTGGATATGAGATTTCTATGTAAGTGAATTATCACATTCTCATAAGCATATATGTATTGTGGTTATAATTGCTCTTACGTGAATTGAATGTGCATCGAGTCTGAGTTCTATGTAAGTAAATCCTCACATCTCATTAATATTATGAATAAATGTGATTGAACTCTTTTAGTTGGTCTAATATGTTGTGTATGGGATTATATATTGAGGTATGTAAATTGTATGGAATGTTACATGTGTTCATATCCTGTATTACTTTTATGTCGAATGATATGTTATATACAATGGCATGCATTTCATGTCATGGGCATGTAGTTAGGAGTTCTACATCACTTCTGACATGAGCCATTCGCACATTTAAAAAGTGAATGGTTTAGGAAATGAAATTTTGAAAGGGTATGTATTTTATAAATTGTAACGTGTTTAGGAAAATATTAAAGTTTTTAGAAAGGAGTGTAAACCTAGCCATGAAGGATGTGAGTGGGAAATGGGAGCATGGGGACCGGCGCACCCGAACTGACCCTCTAGGAGGGAGGTACTGATTCACCTCTGGGAGGTGAAGAGAAAAAGAAAAAGTAAAGGAATGTTAAACTGCTCTGCGGTATTATCGGTAGGAATATAATCGGGTTTCAAAGAACAAATGGCCCACTGCAGCCTAATAGCTAGGCGTTACACTCTAGTGAGCTCGCGAATGAAATGGAAGGACATGTTTTACTGTAAGTAAGTTTTGAAGGAAAGGTTTTGTAAGGAGTTTTCGAAAGGGAATGTTTGGAAAGTTTTTCATCTTAAAAATGGAATTTTATAATTCATGACATGTAGGGCATGTTCATGCATTCATGCATGAGATTTACTTAATGAGCTTTATAGCTTATTCCATTTCTCTCATTTTGTATTTCAGATGATGTGTAGCCAGATAGTGCGAGGAGGATGCTTGTGGGCAAATCATGATACCCTGAAGTCAATGTAAATGAAAGTTATAAATTAAGATGGTTGTATTAAGTATTTATTATTTAGTTTAAATTCTTTTGAGCTTCTGTAAATTCGTGTCAATGAGTAAATTGTGACATTCTCAGGTTAGCATAAAGGTTCTAGGGGTGTGGCATTTATAGCTCATTCTATTTCCTTCACTCTGCATTTCAGGTGATGTGTAGTCAGATGGTGTGTGGATGTCACCTGTGGGCAAGCCATGATATCCTGAAGCATTTTTTAAGTAAATTTTATTGAATAAGACAGATGGTTGACTAAAATGGTTTTTGTGTATCATTAGGATATTTTCTATTTGGTTTAGCTAAAGATATTTCTTATTTTGAGCTAATAGTGCTTTAAATTCTTTTGGTTTCTTCAAATTTCAGTTTGAATAAGTGATAGGTTGGTAAAAGATTTGTGGGAGGACATTACTCATTATATTGGATGTTGGTTAGGTTGGAATGCATGTTGTTAATGGGAGTTGAAAATGTTGAGAACCTTTTGAATRTATACAGGGGATAGTTATTGAAATTCAAGAGGAAACTGTGTCGAATTTSTATAAAACTTTTGGACAAGGATTAAGACTTCTTCTATGTCTTACAATAGTTAATTATTTTTTGAGTAAGGAAACAATCGCTGTGTGCCGCTCAGCTGACTCGTGGACGTTCGGCCAGAGCAACCACGCCTACCAAATCCAATAAGTCATCTTCCTCCTCTCCTTCTCTGTACGAGTGATCGGATTTGTGGGACATCGTCGCTAGATCTGCCATTGTTACCTTTTCCCTTCTCTGTAGGAGCGATTAGATCTGTGCGACACCATCGCCAGATCTGCTACCGTCGTCTCCTTCTCTGTAGGAACCACCAGATCTGTGCGACACCGTCGCCAGACCCACCATTGTTACCCCTTTTTCCTTCTCGGCGCAACCAGAATCTGAGCCACGTCATCGCCAGATCCGCCGCCGCTATTTTTCTTCCTCTGCTCAATGGATTTCCCCTTCAAACTGAAGCTAAAACCTTTGCAGTTGGCCGTCGTTTTGGCCCTCTGTCCTTGTTGCTCACGTCGCCGGTTATCCCTTGCCGTCAACTAGTCGCCGGAAGTAGACAGAAACATTGTCGGTCAGCTGAGGCGTTTTTGGCCAAGACAAGCGAATAGCAGCAGGACCAGCACTCAGTGCCAGTCCCAGTAGTACCAGGCGCCCAGAGGCACCAAGTGCCCAGCAAGTACCCAGCGTGCGCCCAGGTGCCCGACGCGTAGACGCGCAAGGCCGTTGTGCACGTCGCTTGAACGCACATTCGAGAATCCATTACTGCTCCCGCAACATTTGGATGTCGTGAATTTTAAGGTGAAAATGCTAACACATAATATTGAAATTGTATGACTTGTAAATAAATATGCCCTGAAATGAATTTATGGAAGAACGTAGTTAGGTTTATACCCGAGCTAAGAAGTCGAATTGTACCCTTAAAACGTAATATTCGATAATATGAGAACTAAATATGGATTTCTAAATTTATAAAGGACATTTGTTTTGGGATTAAACACAAAATACTTAAGTTGAGATGATCGAACTAAGTAGACCCTTCTTCTATAATCAACTAGGTCATTTCGAGGCCTTACGTTGAGATCGATTGAAGGAGTCCACTTTGCAACTTAAGTAAGAACCCATTTACGTACAGGACTCCGAGTAAGTAATCCTCACATCTCATTAATGTTATGAATGAATGTAATTGAACTGTTTTGGTTGCTCAAATATGTTGTGTATGGGATTGTATGATGATGTGTGTATAATTGTGTGGAATGTTAATGTGTTTATATCTTGTGGCACGTTTATGTCAAATGATATGCTATTATGTTTCATATCTTGTTCTATTTGTTGAATGTTATATTATATAAGGTGGTACGCATTTCATGTCATAAGCATATAGTTAGAATTCTACATCACAATTGGCATGAGCCATTCACACATTTAGAAGGTGAATGGTTTAGGAAATGGAATTTTAAAGGAAAATGTTAAGTTTTGAAAATGTTAAAGTTTTCAAAAAGGAGTGTAAACCTGGCCACGAAAGATGTGAGTGGGAAATGGGGCGTGGGGAACCGGCACCCCGAGCCTACCCTCTTGGAGGGTAGGTAAGAATGGAATGTTCACCACCTTGGAGGTGAAAGTATGAAAGAAAACTTTTTTTTTGAATGTTAATCGCTTTGCGGTTCTACCGGTAGGAATGGAATCAGGYTCCAAATAAGAATGGCTCACTGCAAGCTTAGTGGCTAGGCGTTACACTCTAGTGAGCTCACGAATGAAAGGAAATGAAATATTTTACTGTAAGTGAATTTTGAAGGAAATGTTTTGTAATGAGATTTTGAAAAATGAATGTTTGGAAAGTAGTTTTTATTTAAAGGCGAAATTTTATAATTTCATGGCATGCAGGACAGGTTGATGCATTCATGCATTAAGGTTACTTACTGGACCTTTTAGTTCATTTCTTTTCTCATGTGTCATTTCAGATGATATGTAACCAGATGGGGTAAGGAGGTAGCTTGTGGGCGAGCTATGATACCCGAAAATATGTTTCAAACTTATTTTATGTAATAAGATAATTATATTATTTTTGAATGGTTTAAATTCTTGAGGCTTCTGCTATTTTCATTTTAAATAAATGTTGAGTTTTAAATGATAATTGATTATTTGTGAGTGGAATGATGTAACATTCTCGGCTTAGGACAGTTCCTAATCTGGGGGTATTACACTAAGTGTGTGAATGGCTTATGCCAAATGTGATGTAGAATTTTAACTACATGTTCATGACATGAAATGCATAAACCTTATATAACATATCATTCAATATAAAAGTAATACAGAATATGAACACATATAACATTCCACAAAATTTACACACATCATCATACAATCCCATACACAACATATTAGAACAACCAAAACAGTTCAATTACATTCATTCATAACATTAATGAGATGTGAGGATTACTTACTCGGAGTCCTTTACGTAAACGGGTTTTTACTTAAGTTGTGAAGTGGACTCCTTCAACCGATCTCAATGTAAGGCCTCGAAATGACCTGGTTGATTACAGAAGGAGGGTCTACTTAGTTCGATCGTCTCAACTTAGATATTATGTATTTAATCCAAAAATGTCCTTTATAAATTTATAAATCGAAATTCAGTTCACATATTATCGAATATCATGTTTTAAGGGTACAATTCGACTCCATAGCTCGGGTATAAACCTAACTATATTCTTTCATAAATTCGCTTTAGGGCATAATTATTTACAAGTTATACAATTTCAATATTAAGTGTTAGCATTTTCACCTTAAAATTCATGATATCCAAAGGTTGTAGGAGCAATATTGGATTCCTGAACATGCATTCAAGGGACGCGCACAACGGCCCTGGGCGTCTGGGCATCGGGCGCCAGGTGGTTGACACTGGCACTAGGCTCCTGGGCGCTTGCTGGGCGCCTGGTACGGCTGGGACTGGCACTGAGTGTTGGTCCTGCTGCTGTCCGCTCATTCTTGGCCAAAAACACYTCAGCTGACGAAAAATCTTTCTATCAACTTTCGACGAATGATTGACGGCAAGGGACCGGCGACGCGAGCAGCAATGGCAGAGAGTCAAAATGCAAAGATTTTGGCTTCAGTTCGAAGGGAAAATCCGTCGAGCAGAGGAAGAAAAATGGCGACGGCAGGTCTGGCGAACGACGTTGCGCAGATGTTGGCGGCAGATCTGGCGAATGATTGCGCTGAGAAGGAGAGATGACGATGGCAGATCTGGCGAATGATCGCACCGAGAAGGAGAGATGACAACGGCAGATCTGGCGAATGATCATGCAGATCTGGTCAAGCCGAGAAGGAGAGGAGGTAGATGGCTTACCGGATCTAGTAGGTGTGGTTGCTCCTGGCCGAACGTCTGCGAGCCAGCTGAGCGGCACACAACGATGGTTTCAGACTGGCACTGCACATACACGAGAGACGACAATGTCTCCAAATGAGCAGCGGCAGTAGATCGATGGCGCGACGGAGTACCACCAATCAGACCGCTATCAGTTGCGGCATCTATAGAGAAAGGAAGACAAGAGAGATGGAGAAGCTAGGAAAAGCCACGACGAGCGGCGTTGGGTCAGGTAGAGGGAGAAGCAGCACAGCGGCAGTGGCGGCGGCGGCTTAGGGTTACACGGGGGAAGAAGATGGATTTCTTTAGGTTTTTCTTTTTCTTATTATTTCCTTTCTCTTTTTTTTTTAAATTTTAGGCCATAACCCAAACCCATTGAGCCTTCCCATCCAAAGCTAACCCAAACTCGTAAATTAAACGTAAGAAGCCCAACTTTCGACTAATAAATAAATAGGCCCACGAGTCGAGTCTTTAACTAAACGATAACTCTTATTCGATATGGACAATATTTTCGTACTTATTAAACGTGTGATTTTGAAACATTAATCACATATAAAATTTTCAACCCTAGTTAGCACACAGTTTCACACAAAATCAAACAAAATTAAATAAGAAGAAATTCCGGGTGTTACATGTCGGGTCTACAGTGAAATCGTCCATCCCGATAATATCAGTTATGAAGGCTAGCCGAATGATAAAGAAGGGTTGCATTGGCTACCTAGCTTCATTAGGCGAGATTCTTGGAACAGAGCTTACGATCGAACAAATTCCGATTGTTCAAGAATATTTGGATGTGTTTCTGAATGACCTTCCAGGTTTGCCACCGGTAAGGGAGATCGACTTTGCCATTGACTTGGCGCCTGGAACAACACCGATCTCCAGGGCACAATATCGTATGGCTCCTGCGGAACTTAAGGAGTTGAAGGAGCAGTTAGAGGATCTCATGAATAAAGGTTTCATCCAACCTAGTTTTTCACCATGGGGTGCACCTGTATTGTTCGTAAAGAAGAAGGATGGATCGATGAGGTTATGCATAGCTTACGGAGAGTTAAACAAGGTGACGATAAGGAATAGGTACTCATTGCCAAGGATCGATGATCTGTTTGATCAACTTCATGAGGGGGGATATTTTTCCAAAATTGATCCAAGATCTAGCTATCATCAGTTGAGAGTCCAAAATGAGGACATTCCTAAGATCGCATTTCGAACTCGGTATGAGTATTATCAATTTTTGGTAATGCCATTTGGGTTGACCAATGCACCTGCTGCATTTATGGATTTGATGAATCAAATCTTTATGGAGTACTTGGATCATTCGTCATGGTTTTCATTAACGACATATTGGTTTACTCTCGATCCAAGAAGGAGCACAAAGATCATTTGAGGAAGGTACTCCATGTGCTTAGAGTTGAGAAGCTCTTTGCAAAATTTAAGAAGTGTGAGTTCTGGCTTGATAGCGTGCCATTTCTAGGCCATATTGTGTCCCAGGAAGGCATCGCAGTGGACTCGAGTAAGATTGAGGCGGTCCGATGATGGCCAACACCTACCAACGTCTGTGAGGTTCACAGCTTCCTTGGGTTGGCCGGTTACTATCGGAGGTTTATGGAAGGGTTTTCCAAAATTATCTCTCCTATGACCCAGTTGACTAGAAAGAACATGAAGTTTCTATAGAATGCGGATTGTGAGAGCAGTTTTGAGGAATTGAAGAGACGACTGACAACCGCTTTGGTTTGACAATTCCACAAGGTTGTGAAGGGTTTGTGATTTTTAGTGATGCCTCGATGAAAGGATTGGGTTGTGTCTTGATACAGCATGGCGAGGTGATTGATTATGCCTTAAGATAATTGAAGGAGTATGAGAAAAACTATCTGATGTATGATCTAAAGTTGGCTACCATTGTTTTTGCATTGAAAATCTGGAGGCATTATCTGTATGGGGCAAGGTGCGAGATATTCATTGACCATTATCCCATTTGTGTATTATGTTATGGTTATGTTGGATTTTATTGTTTAATATGTTTGTGATTATATTGAATGATACTTCATAAGAAAGTTGTGTTTATATTGGACTGTGTTGTGTAATATGTTGTGATTATATTAGATTGTATTGAGTAATGTGGTTGTGGTTATATTGGATTATTTCATGTAACATGTTTCATACTGTTAACATGTTGAAAATGTTTAAATACGGATTTATGTAGTTCATGTCATTGGTATGTAATTATGGTATTCTACATCATTCCTAGCATGAGTCATTCATGCATTTAGAGAGCAAATGTTTTACGAAATAAAATTTAAAAAGAAATGGAATTTTATGAATGAATTATTTTCAAAAAACGTTAAGATTTTGGAAAGGGGTGTAAACCTAGCCATGAAAGATGTGAGTGGGAAAAGGCGTGTAGGGGACCGGCACACCTGACCTAACCCTTTTGTAAGGTAGGAAAGTAAGTAATGTTCACCTCTTGTGAGGTGAAAAAGTGAAAGAAAAAGTTAAAATAATCTTAACCGCTTTGTGGTTCTACTAGTAAAAAATATRATTGGATTCCAAAGAATAATGACATACTACAAGTCTAATGGCTAGGCGTTACACCAAGTGAGCTCACAACTTTAATGAAAACGAAAGGTTTGAAAAGTTCTGACATTTTAAAATGAAAGTTTTATGGGAAAGTTTATGTAATGGAAATATTTAAAAAGTTTTTATTAAGGAAATGAAATTTTAAAATTTATGACATATAGTGCATTTTACTTGCATTCATGTATGAGATTTGCTTATTGAGCTTTATAACTCATTCTATTTCCTTCATTTTGCATTTCAGGTGATGTGTAGCCAGATGGTGGGCGGAGGTCATTTGTGTGAAAGCTCTGATACACGGAAGTGATGTTTTAAATAGACTTTAATGAATAAGGGAAATGGTTGAATAGAGAAATTTCTATGTATTGTTTACGATCTTATTGATTTATCTAGTCTTACATTTAATTATTTCAAGTTTCTGCTGAATTTCAATTGTGTAAGGGTTAAGTTGGTAAAAGATTGTTGGGATGGAAGTTATTTCAATATTGAATGTTTGTTGGATTTTGGACACATTATATATGTGAGTATCGAAAATGTTTGGAGAATTTTCTGATTGCATACAGGGAGTAAATGTTGACATTACAGAGAAAATTCTGCCGAAATTTTCATAAATCTTTTGTATTAAAAAAATATTCAAATTTTTGTTTTCCACAGTTTTTTCAATATAAGAGTGAGTAAAGTTAGTAATGTTTTCGGGTTAGAATAGTTTCTAATCTTGGGTTACTACATTAGAGTTGTGATAAGACTTATTTTTTTAATTTTAACACAACTCTCTTTTTCTTTTTGTCTATATATACATCCTAATTACATGACCTTTTTTCCTGTCACCTTTCTTTGCATCACTAACTTTGACACTTTGATAATGTGTGTTTCATCTCTTCTTACTTTAGCAAATCACTCTACTAGTGATTATGCTAGTCTCTTATGTTGATGTAGCACTTATCAGGTATTCCGAGGAAGACTCGAACAAGAAGCTCCGAAGAGAGATAAAGAATAATAAGTTTTTTTTTTTTTTCATAAACTCCTTCTTTTTGTTTGCAAGACTAGATTTCTTTTTTTCACTTGCTTGCTTATTATTATTTTTTTCTCTTTATTTTTTTTTACCTTTGCTGCTTTTGCCTTGCTCTCTTTTCTTCCGCAATGTTTTTTTTTTTTTTTTTCTTCCTTCTTTTTTCTAAGGGTCGGCTGAAGATTTCTTTTTTCGTTTGATTGTTCTGACCCTTGTCTTTTTCTTTTCTTTGTGGGCCGGATTGCGTATGGCCCAAATGCAGGAGCTAGGCCCTTTTACTATTTACTTCCCTTTTTTTTTCTCTTATCTTCTCTGCGGGCCGCTTAAGGAGCAGCCGAATACTATGCAGCCCAAATCCATTTTATTATTTATGTTGTCTTTCTTTTTTCTATGGGCCTATGTCTTCCTTTGTGGGCCAATTCAATACAGCCCAACCCGTGCGGCACAAAGGCTTCAGATTCCCTACTTCATGGGCCAGGAGAAGGTTGCCCAGACTCGGACTAAACTCGGTATCCAAACACAGACCTCGCAGCTCGTTTGACGGCCCGTTTCTTCTGCTTGTCATCGTCCTTATCCCCGGTGGAAGAATGGCAGCGGCTTCAAGTTGCAGCGGTAGCCATCCAATCCTCTGCCTTCTGCTCCGCGGTAGTCACCAACTTCCAATAACAACTTCCAAAGGTTCATAGCGGCAAAGTGTGCACCGACGAGTGAGAAAGATTTCTGCCTCCTAATCTTCTCCGATCTCCTTCTCTCTTCTGCTTCTGGTTTCGTGGTGGCGGCCTCTGTCTCCCAATAGCTGCTGCTTCCGAAGATTCGCAACGGCGAAGTATGCACGAGTTATCGAGAAAGATTTCTACCTTCCATTCCTCTCCAATCTGCAGCTTTCAGAGGTTTTCCTCTGCGAGGGCCATGGAGAAGAGCAACGACGAAGAGATCTGAAACTCTTCCAACAGCATCGTTCGGAGTTTGCAGTGGTGCCAGAGTGTAGCGACGAGGATGGCGACTAGAGCAACTCTTTTGCCCTCTATTTTGAGCCACTCTTGGCCAAACATTTGGGGTTCCCATCGG